>JACXGI010004776.1:34784-51400 GCA_016801175.1 Esox masquinongy | reverse complement strand
TCTTAATTGGCCAGCAAACTCGCCTGACCTTAACCCTATAGAAAATCTATGGGGTATTGTGAAGAGGAAGATGCGATACGCCAGACCCAACAATGCAGAAGAGCTGAAGGCCACTATCAGAGCAACCTGGGCTCTTATAACACCTGAGCAGTGCCACAGACTGATCGACTCCATGCCACGCCGCATTGCTGCAGTAATTCAGGCAAAAGGAGCCCCAACTAAGTATTGAGTGCGGTACATGCTCATACTTTTCATGTTCATACTTTTCAGTTGGCCAACATTTCTAAAAATCCTTTTTTTGTATTGGTCTTAAGTAATATTCAAATTTTCGGAGATACTGAATTTGGGATTGTCAGTTTTAATCATCACAGTTAAATGAAATAAACATTTGAAATATATCAGTCTGTGTGTAATGAATGAATATAATATCCAAGTTTCACTTTTTGAATGGAATTACTGAAATAAATCAACTTTTTGATGATATTCTAATTATATGACCAGCACCTGTATATTTTTCAAGGGACAATAACATTTTTCACTTTCAACATTTGATATGTTGTCCTTGTTATATTTTCTATTGAATACAGGGTTTAAATGATTTGCACATCTTTGCATTCTGTTTTTGTTTCCATTTTACACAGCGTCCCAACTTTTTGGAAACGGGGTTGTAGAAGAACTGTAACAGCAAAGTTGTATTTTACTTTTATTTAGACTACATTTAGATTAACTATGCTTTTAATTATTACGCTATGCGCACATACATCTAATAGTAAATAATAAACAACAATTCCACACACACCTTTGTAGTGCAGATACAGCGTGTCATTCAATCGAGGTGTCGCATAGAGTTTATTTTGCTTGCAGTGCTCCTTCAGAACTTGCTTGGTCATTCTGAGTAACATAAAAGCATCAGTTAGCTAGTTATTTAGACGTCAGGAAGGCTGTTTAATACAGATAGCAGTCAAGCCTTAGTTTCAATGATGATATCACCTTGGACCCGAGTCCTTAACTTTCTCTTGTTGTTTGACTTGTATGAGTTTGTCAGCTTCAGCCGGCAGGGAATTACGATTCGCCGTGGGGGCATTATCTGCAGACAACAGACATGTGAATTGTATGGGCCAGATTTAACATGTTGTTACAAGCTGTATGGTGACTATAAATGCTAAATTATTTTTCGGTGAACTAACCGCGTTCGCTGGTAGAAGTTGCGCAGATCGCATCTCCAGTTTGAAATGTCATCCGGTTGGACTCCTTGTTACTCTCATCTTCCACCTTCACCTCAGCGGGTTCCAGGGGTTTAGGATCATGCATCGTCTGTAGCTGGAGTCGTAATTACAATGTGAAGTATTTGATTTTGTTTTTGTTCATGTAGATATTCCGTTGAAATTTGTCAGATTTCCTATCACGTATTCTTCGGAAACGCCTTGTGTTTCCATAGTAACGGAGAAACACTAAACCACCTCTTCATACCGCATGACGTTTCACCGTGACTACGCCCTCTACTCTGCTACTGATGTCCATGTCTTTTAAAATCTGCCATTGGCAAAATCTTAAAACTTAGAAAATATCGTTACCAACCTACTACACACGTCTTGCGAAATACGTTTAAGGTGTGCTATTTGTACGCTAATTTTCATTAACACAGACCGGCAGAAAAGTTACCACAGCTATAGCGCATGAAGCATTCACTCTGAGGTTAACCTGTGACAACATCAATATGCTAACTACACTGCTCAAAACAATTAAGGGAACACTTAAATCACACATCGGGTCTCGGTGAACGAAACATATTAAAGACCAAAATCTTTACTTTACATGTGTGCAATTCGTTGAGAACAAAATGATGTAACAACGGTCAATGGAAACCAAAATCACCAACCGATTGAAGGCTGGATACAAACTCACACCGAAAATCAAAGTCAACTTTTGAAAGCACAGGCTGTTCCAACTTGCGTGAATTTCATCACAGTAACTCATAATGTGACTCAGTAGTGTGTATGGCCCCCACGTGCCTGTATGCACTGTCATCAGTGAGCTCCTAGACAGTCAATGGTGCTACTTGGTGGCGTTGGATGCACCGATACATAATGTCCCAATGGTTCTCAATTGGATTCAGGTCTGGGGAACGTGAGGGCCAATCAATGGCATCAATGCCTTTGTCACCCAGGAACCGCCTACACACTCCGGCCACATGAGGCCGGACATTGTCCTGCACCAGGAGGAACCCAGGGCCCTCGGCACCAGCGTAAGGTCTGATGATAGGTCTGAGGATTTCATCCCGGTACCAAATAGCAGTCAGGGTACCGCTGGCTAGCACGTGGAGGTCTATGAGACCCTCCAAGTATATGCCTCCCCAGACCATCACGGACCCACTGCCAAACCGGTCATGCTGGATGATGTTGCAGGCAGCAAAACATCCACCACGGCATCTCCAGACTCTTTTACATCTGTCACATGTGTTCAGTGTGAACCTGCTCTCATCTGTGACGAGAACGGAGTGCCAATGGCGGAACTCTGGTGTTCCCTGGCGATTCTGGTGTTCCCTGGCAATTGCCAATCGAGCAATACGGTGCTGGGCTGTGAGCCCAGGTCCCACTAGAGGAGGTGGGGCCCTCATGCTACCCTCATGGACTCTGTTTCTGACAGATTGGTCAGAAACATGCACACCTGTAGCCCGCTGGAGGTCATTTTATAGGGCTCTAGCAGTGCTCCTCCTGTTCCTCCACGCACAAAGGAGCAGATAAGGGTCCTGCTGCTGGTTTGATGCCCTTCTACGGCCCTGTCCAGAACTCCTCGTGTAATGGCCCGTCTCCTGGTATCTCCTCCATTCTCTTGAGACTGTACTGGGAGACACAGCAAACCTTCATGCAATGACACCTATGGATGTGCCATCCTGGAGGAGCTGGACTACCTGTGCAACCTGAACAGGCTGCAGGTACCGCCTCATGCTACCAGTAGTGACAAGGACACTAGCAAAATGCCAAACTAGAGAAGAACCAGTCAGGAAGGATAAGGAGAGAGCAATTGTCTGTGGCCACCATCTGCAAAACCATTCCCTTTTTGGGGGCTGTCTTGCTGTTGACTCTCCAGTGAAACTGTTGTGGCTTTCATATGCACCAAAACAGGTGACATTGATTCACAATCGCTTATGCTTCCTAACTAGACAGATTGATATACCTGAAGTTTAATTGACTTTGTATTATACTGTGATGATTACGTGTTCCCTTAATTTTTTTAAGCAGCGTATATAATTCACTACATCTGGACGGAAGCTTTACTGTATTTAAACTTTATATAACGTTTTCGCAAAGCAAACACACAAGCGCACCTTTGTGACAGAATCAACTGGACAATCGACGTCATAGTGACAGTGCAATCGACGTCATAGTGACATTTCAAACGTAAAATATGTCTAAACGTCTAAAGACAATACGTGTTGTAATTAGTGCCGTGACATGAGTGAAAGAGAAAGGAAAAACGCGACCATATGGCCGCGACACTTCACTCAGACGGAGCTGGACAGAGTGTCGCGGTCCTCCTATTTCCAGCGCATATTAGTGGAGGTAAATCAAATTAATTCTTATTAAACCTATAGGTATCGCTACCAAACATTAAACATTGAATTATTCATCATACAAGAACCTCTGGGACCCATGACTTTCTGTTCATTTCTGGCACATGATTTTAAGTCATAACTACAATGACATTGCCACTGTGGCGTTGCAATATAATTTAAATGGTTGTCTGTGTGTTATAAAGGCGAAAAAGTAATTACATAACACCAGCAAGCCAGGAGTTCTAACCTAGGAAGTTGTAAATAGGCCTACCAAAAAAGCGGGAGGGCGGGGATTCCAATCTAAGTGGGCACGCAAGTCCATATCAGTTTTTTTATCCACCATTTTTTTTTTGATTGTCAAAGTATTTTTTTTACACGTCAGGTATAAGGACTGCTTAATCAAAGCAAATGTATCCAGGTCTAAAAATATATATTAGACATGTTGGTAAATTGCCAATGTATAAAAACATGTAGGCTGACATTGTTTTGCAAAGGTTTTGCCCTAATTTTTGCGCTGGTGGATACAATGTTTCACTTTGCCCCACCATGAGTTAAGTTTCTGGTGTATCGAATATTATTTCAGTGTAAAACTGCATACCTAACAATTTATTTCTTATTTTAATTATTGTAGAAAAGCTATCATGCCACAAAACATTTGTACATCTGTGGCTTGTATCTGTCATTGCATAATGTCATAGATGTCATGAGACATTAGCTAAAACATTTCTTACATATTAACATTTGTTGGAAATATATAATATAAATATATAAGAAATATATAATATTTCAACATACAAACACATTTTACCTAAAAGATAGGTTACCCTGGCTGCTTTTACAATATTTGTATCTTGGACCAAATAGCTGATCTGATCCAGGTCCTGGTTCTGCAACTTACTGTTGGATTTTTGTTGCGCTTGTTGAGCCTTGTGCTTGTGTTTTTCATCCACAGCTGCGTGTTGAAATACATAGAGTATAACAAGAAAATATTCAAGAATGCTGCATAATATTTGTTGATTAGCTTATTTTCATTATATAATGTAAGCAGAATTCTCATAAGCAAAGGTTAGGCCCCATGCTACGGTTCGGCCCCACCTGGCTCTTTAATGGACCGAAGGTGCCTGGGTTCTGCCCAGTTTAACCCCTGACTGTTCCTTTTGTAAAGTAATAGGACCGTTTTGTATTCAAATTTCCCAACTGTCCTCATTACAATGTGACATTTGAAATTACAAAAGAAACTAAAGGGAATAAATGTTTACTTTTTCTTTGAAAAAATGTAAAGAGCAACAGGATCTAACAAGAACAATAAGAAGACGTTGACCTTTCACTTTGTGTACAAACTGGGCACAGAAATCAAGGGATTATCAATGGTAGCCTTCAGAAAAACAAAAATATATGGGGTATTTGTTAAATTATACTTTTAAAGAAACTATTGGAGCAATATGGACTAGAAGTCTATTTTGTGTGAGAATGTAGCTTAGAAATGTTCTGTTGAGCATTAAGACCGTTAAACACCTGGAACAGTGCACATGAACTGCTCTGTGTGCTAGTGGGATTTCTGACATGTAACCCTAATTACTCTCCAATGACGGATCAAAACCTTGTTATAAGCATTTGCAGGCAAATAACAAAATTCAGTTTGACTCTTATGTGAAGAGTAGCCTAAGAGGGTAAAAATATTTCATATTGGCAGCCAGAAAAAATGTATTAAACAAATGTGTTGATATTTTGTGATTTTTTTTGTAATAATTAGGGGTGGGCGGCATCTTAACCTGTTACCCAATATAGTATATTCACAAATATTGCTGTACATGATTTATGCGACTTTAGCATTTCCCACATTTGATGCATGTGCTTTGCCAGGCTAAAGAGTTGGGTGGCAGCACAGAAAAAATTGTTTTAGCATTCTCTGGGTTCTCTGCCCTGCTCTATCAAAATGTGCTGATTATCTATCTGCGTTATCGATCTGGTCTGTTGAATATTATAATTAGCTGGAAAGTTGGCGCTAGGTGCCAGCAATTTCTTTGTTTTTTTATTATTATTTGAAATATTGAGCACATAAAATCGAGCTCACCAGCTCAAATGGGGAACTACTTTTCAAGGACCTAGCCCCACCGTGTAAGGCAAAATCCACCCAATAGTTGAAAATACTGAACGCATGCCATCATCTTTTCTGGTTCATCCTTCATTTTCTACGTGTTATGTTCTGATAAGAACCTAGCAGAACTACGCAATAAGCTCTTCCCGACATCACACCAAGGTCTCACACACCTGGTGTTTATTCATACTATTACATAAATAAGAGGCAGTTCTGTATTGTGAGTCGTTATGTTTTCAAATGCTCAGCTGGTGGGATCTATTTCAAAGAGCTCTTTTCTCAACATATCCGTCATTATCAATAACATACACGCACAGCCTAAATAATTGCACAATCTTGTAATATTCTCATATGAGAAGCAGACGAAAACAAGGGAAACTGTCTTCATGTCTGCTTCTCAGCCAAAAGGTTGTCGACAGCGTGAAATACAAAAGACTGTGAAAGGGGAAGATTTTTATTTCAGGCCTGAGAGGGATGAACAACTCACAGCTGCCCTACAGTGTGAGGGGGTACATCTGTTGCTGGGCTTGCCTTTAATCATTGACCGTCTAGTTAGGTTATAAGACTCTACCTCCTGTCGCATACAGGTCCCAACAGTATAGGAATGCTGCCTCCAATGATGGCATCAGACTACAACCCACAGTACAGTTTTGTTTTCACAGCATGAAGATAAAGGAAGGGTTTACGATGAAGTGTTCCACCAGAGGGAAGGATATGAGCCCAAAGTGTCACGCGATGACAAGGCTGTGAACCTTACACTGAATACCAATAAGGAGGTACGTTTTTACAAAGCTTCTTCTTAGGTCCAAAGTCTTTCCGATGAAGATGTCTCCATTTTTGCCAGTCCCCAGAAATCTCACTGCCATGGTCACAGTTTGGGAACCCCTATACTGTATGTAGTATATACACTAACCAGCTGACATTTTATCAGCTCATTTTTAATTTAAGCTTTTCTTGTGTTTTACCAGGAAAGGTGTAGACAGGTGCCTGTCCTCTCATCATCTATGTACGGCTGGCGTGTGGACAAGCCACTTGAGGCTCCGTACAAGAAGAATGTACGTGTGCAGATGATTAACAAGGGCTTCTTCCGGTCCCGTGGGACCTGTATCCCACTGGAGACTGAAATGGGAGAGTTGAATGAAAAATGCAAACCTGAATAATAGATAACTGAAACCTTATGCACTGTTTGAACATAATTTCTATTGTAAGCATGTTGGATATAAGCTGTAACTATACTTAGGAATTGTAATACCACAATAGACATTAAACTTCTTATAATAGTTTAAAGTCGGGTAGTTGGTCATACATGGTTCGTCAGTGCTGTGATAACATGCCATGTAAAACAATGAATTTTAAGAATTTAACTGTGTGTTTAGTAGTTAGGTAGCAGACAGTTTTTGAGGAATTATTCCATATTGGTTTTCAATTTATATGAAAAATATATACCAACTTTCTATATTATGCAGTCAACCTACAGCTGTACACCAGCCGAAAGCAATTGATTATCCACACTATAGGCAAACTATTCCTACATTCTTTGATCAAATGAGGGTAGACCTTACTAGAAATAACTTCTTCAGATATTTGCAGATAAAAGATGAGCATAAAAACCTCCCCACATTGACCTATGTTTGACAGGTCCTTCAAAATATGCCCAACATCAAGCAAACTTATACCCCTAAATGACACGTTTTAATCAGTTAACCAGCCCTCCACAATCTGTTTTAAAGCTGAAAGGAAGGAGGAACTGCTATTCTACTGAATCTAAGTATTAACGTTTATTAAAAGTTTTTTTGCTTCCGCATTGGCATGAAAACTTGATACAGTTCCAACACAATTGTCTTCACACAAGCAAAACTCTGGGGTGGGGATCTACTTTGGAAGTTAGCGCTTGGAGCTATCGATGTCTGCAAGTTTACACAACAAAATAATCTAGAACTTGAGTCTTCTTCAATATGTCTCAGAAAATATTGTGTAATGTAAACAAGTCCTCGGTGGTAAGTAACTGGGAATGTGTTTGTGAGTACCAACCTCCAGTTCCTGACAAAAACGTTATTTTGTGAAGTCCCATCCACAATGCCAACTTAGAATTGAAGGTAATCATAGCTCAAATATGCTGTGCGCAACAGCCTGGGTGAAGAGGTCACATGCCACATTTCAAATTTTAATGCTCTCGGTATCCAAAAATACCTGTGTGAATAAGTGCAGATGCTGCAGGGTGCGTATAAAAAAATATGTTTTCGCTGCAGCTGTATGACATGCCACCAGTGGTAACTAACGTGGCCAACTTTTTCTAATTTAATACTTTAAGTAGGATAGCATCCTACCAGACAAATTACACAACTGGATGTCAGTGAAATCTATTGTGATTGAAATGTCTTCCCTCAGGCTAGCTGGAGTAATGCAGCTGTCCGCCAAATGTGAGGGAAGCTACTAACGTTAGTGCAGCCAATATCAGGGTGACTGCTAACCAACCAGGCAGGAAATAGACCTTAGAAAACCTCTCTACATGTGTTCCTGCCACCTGGGACCCTTAAAGACCAGTGCTGCTATAGTTCAGCGTCCCATTGTGACACAGCTAAGCAGCAGGGAGAGGCCATCTTCCTTGGTGACGCACAGCCCAGATGCACTCCTCCTTACATTTCCCAACCAATGCAGCACTGCTATGCATCCTCTACTCATTCGAATGTGTTGAGTTTGAGATTTGCTGACAATTCAGAAAAGTATGAAAGCCAGCGTTACAATATTCTAAAACAATGCTGCACATCCATGGGCATGTTTTGGACTATAACAAATGTTTAATAAGACTCACTTAATTTGGATATAATGATGGAGCGAGCAAATGGATCCAGACGTTAGAAAGGTAAAAAAAGAGGCAACAGATTGCATAGGGGTTGGAGTGTTGGGCTAGTTACCGAAAGGTGAAAGCTATTGTTGTGCCCTTGAACAGGTCACATATGAAAATTCTTATTGCTCGTGTAAAGTGCTCCAGATGAGAGAATTTACTATAAAAGCTTATGTCCTATATACCAATATTGTTCTTTCGTAGTGTGAACAGAAAGAAAACAGAATGTTGTGGGCCCTCTGGAAAGACCTAAATTATGCCCATGACTGCAGTGATGAAAGGGGACAAAGTATGTATGAGAAAGTTGCTCATTGTTGAAGTCATCTGTAACCTGTAGGCTAACTTAAAAACATTCCATTTTTTATTTTCCAGGATTCATTTAAAATCTTACATTGATCAAATTGTAATGCACTGATTGTCTTCACTGCAGGTCTTCTGACCCATCACAAAACTCTTCAAAAGGCTGACTGACTGCATTTTACATTTACGGTTTAGTAGGCCTAACATAGCAGGTGTTGCTATCCAGAGCACCTTCTCTGCTTAGGTCTTTAATGAGGACCTACCTTTAATAAAAACAATTGGGCATTATACTCTTTGTCCCATTCATTGCTGTGGGTGAATTAGGTAACATTGTATGCAGCTGTGCAAAAATGTTTGATTTAAATGTATTTTTTTTCCTCTAAGCGAGGAACTGAATTTGTTCCTCGCTATCAACAACATAGTTAAGTACATATTTTTTTCCCGAGGAAGTTTAACTTAGAAAACTGACATCATATACTCTCACCTAGTTTGAAAAATCGCTTTCTTAACCGCAATACCTGGAGGGAAAGACTGACTGACCACATGCCTTTGTTGAATGTTGATGAAAAACGTGTTCATGTCGAGCTCTAACGAGTTTCAATGCTCAACTTTTCTATAAGCCTATATCGTTCTGCCACTAAATATTAGCAAATAGATAGCAACATTAGCCGCGGTGGGACCTACTGGACTCTAAGCATAACTTGACACATTGTTAACTAACCACTGGACAGAACATTTTCTTAGGTGTCCCGGTGTGACGGACACACGCATGCACCCGCACAGCAACGTTCACAGCTTAGTGTCGTATTTCTCGCCTCAGAGTGAAATATGTTGGCTATTTTAATTGAATCCACCTCGGTGTACTTACGGCGATGCATCATGGACAGCATGTCTGTCACCAAGGGCAGCCCTACATATATAGCAGAATTGTATGTCAAACGACTTCTGTGAAGCCATTACGCGAAGGACTCGATGGGACTGGAAAGTTAAGAGACCTAATTCCCCCACACTCAATAGCAATTTGAGCCTGAAGAAGACCAGCATTTGCGGCACTGAAACTTTGAGATTACTGGTAAGATTTGCCACCCCGAATTGAACTGCCAAATCGGACAAGTACGGTGACTTGTGTCGCCAAGCATGGAAGAACTTGCCCGTGAGAGTATCAGTCTTTTGGCAAGGTCTGCGTCGCACGCGGATCCCCCCCGGCTCGGTTCGTTTGGTGCCATTTTCATCATGCTCAAATCTGCCCTTGGCGCAGGACTTCTCAACTTCCCGTGGGCGTTTGAGAAGGCGGGAGGAGTGAAAACAGGCATCAGCGTGGAAATGGTGAGTATTAGCAATAAATCAACAAGGACAATTGGTCACACATGATTTTTTTTTAAAAAGAAGAAAGCAATAAAATATACTCTTTTTTACCCAGTCAATCTAGATAGGCCATGTGCCTTGACATGGGGACGGGGTCCATTCAATCAAACATGCACGTATGTCTGTAAGATATAGCACCCGTGCATGTCTTGAACCGGGTTAAAGTTAGTTTAATCTTGTTTTTGGGTGTGTGCGCGCGCGCCTGCAGACACCACGGTCTAGGCCTATTTCGTTGAATTTCCTCTCCTTGGTGTGAATTAGACTCCTCATTTTGCAGGCTAACTCTAATGAAGGGCTCATGGGTCAGGAGCCAGGCAGGCCCTTGTGGACACATCAGAAGATTACAAAATAAAATCCTGTTTGTGCCTTTCCTGCTGAACAAAACCTGATAAACAGCAATTTAATCAAAGCTTTGGGGCGATCTGTACGTGCTTGTACGTTTTGGATTTGATGTTTGTATTGATTAAGGAAATACATCTTTACCCCACAGGAGGGCATAGCATGAAAAACTTTTGTTTTACTGAATGTTTGGGAAATGGTTGTTCATTATAAATGAAGTTTGAAAGTAAATAAAAGACACCCAAAACAAGTTTCATACAAAATCCTGGTTATTTGTTTACTATGACAATTTAAACCATAGACACTGACTCTAATTTGTAAAGAAATTACTTTACTCTGCTATTCCAGCTTCATTATAAATGTAACATTTTAATTTCACCAAATCACATAGTGTAGTCAAATGACAAGAATTAAAAATACCAAAAACAAAGCCTTTAAAACTCCCAATATTTAAACTCCCAATGACTACTGGTAGGATCGCCAATAAAATCCCCCTCTTCATGCTTTTTTAGTTTTTGTTGTTTTTAGGTTATTTTTCAAACGGTCAGTTTGACATAGAAGTTTTAAGTTAAGACAAGTCAGCAGCATTATTTGATAGTGTTAACAACCAAACACATCCTGTTTGTCAGGAAATGATTAATTGATGTTGAAATCATGTCTCCATCTTCAGAGTTGAAGAGCACAACTAAATGAAATAAAACAAACTTTAGATGCTCTTTAAGTTTGCGTTCATTTCCAATCAGAAAACACATTCTTTTTAAAATGTTAATATTCATTTGTATTAACAACCATACACAATTCAGTATCAGTACTGGATTTTTGTATTTTGTACTGTATGAGGATACCCATCAGCCACAGCCAAGGCAACGGCTCTTTCTGAGGCTCAAACATGAGACATCTGTATCACAACCAAAAATCTCAGTAGTAAAATATGACTGAATGAAATAAAACAAAAGGTACCCTAAAGTAATGACATGTTTAGATGAATCCGTTATCAACGTGCTACTCCGTTGACATACCGTGATATGACATATCAAGATCTGTTCTGGAAACTCTGCTTCATTACATGCTCCACCCCCAGATGGCACTAGTGTTCCTGATAAGCGGCCTGATAATCCTGGGTTATGCCTCGTCCATCAGCAGACAGAACACCTATCAGGATGTGGTGCGGGAAGTGTGCGGCGGGGCCATCGGCAAGCTGTGTGAGGTCTGCTTCTGCTTCAACCTCTTCATGATCTCTGTGGCCTTTCTAGTGGTGGTGCAGGACCAGCTGGACAAACGTCAGTAAACATGTACTGCCAACATCACCCCTTTGGTCATAAATATATGGTTATCAATACTGTTAGTAATTCAAAATACATTTCAGTGATTTAGGGCTCTAAATGGACATTTGCATCACTAGAGGATGAGTAATATTATATATATATTGTATATATATTTTATATATATATACACACACACACACACACACACACACATATATACATATATATATATATAATATATATATATATATATATATATACTCAAAACCTTCCTTTTCGAGTTTTTTGAAAGGAAAGAAAAAGGTGCAGTGGTCTCTTAATTTTTTCCGGAGCTGTATGTATGTATGTATGTATACATATGTATATACATATATACACACACACACACACACACATATACCGATCAGCCACAACATTATGACCACCTGCCTAATATTGTGTAGGTCCCCATTTTGCCGCCAAAACAGCCCTGACCCATCGAGTCATGGACTCCACTAGACCTCTGAAGGTGTGCTGTGGTATCTGGCACCAAGACGTTAGATGCAGATCCTTTAAGTCCTGTAAGTTGCGAGGTGGGGCCTCCACGGATTGGACTTGTTTGTCCAGCACATCCCACAGATGCTCAATTGGATTGAGATCTGGGGAATTTGGAGGCCAAGTCAACACCTTTAACACGTTGTTGTGTTCCTCAAACCATTCCTGAATAATTTTTGCTTTGTGGCAGGGCGCATTATCCTGCTGAAAGAGGCCAATGCCATCAGGGAATACCGTTGCCATGAAAGGGTGCACATGGTCTGCAACAATGCTCAGGTAGGTGGTACATGTCAAAGTAACATCTACATGAATGGCAGGACCCAAGGTCTCCCACCAGAACATTGCCCAAAGCATCATACTGCCTCCGCCGGCTTGCCTTCTTCCCATAGTGCATCCTGGTGCCATGTGTTCTCCAGGTAAGCAATGCGCACGCACCCGGCCATCCAAGTGATGTGAAAAAAAAGCGTGATTCATCAGACCAGGCCACCTTCCATTGCTCCGTGGTCCAGTTCTAATGCTCACCTGCCCACTGTAGGCCCTTTCATTAGTGGACGGGTCAACATGTTCACCCTGACTGCTCTGTGGCTACGCAGCCCCATATGCAACAAACTGTGATGCACTGTGTGTTCTGACACCTTTCTATCAGTACCAGCATTAACTTTTTTCAGCAGTTTGAGCTACAGTAGCCCATCTGTTGGATTGGACCACATGGGCCAGCCTTTGCTCCCACGTGCATCAGTGAGCCTTGGCCACCCATGACCTTGTTGCCAGTTCACCGCTTTTCCCGGTTCACCACTGCTGACTGGGAACACCCCACAAGGCCTGCAGTTTTGGAGATGCTCTGACCCAGTCGTCTAGCCATCACAATTTGGCCCTTGTCAAAGTCGCTCAGATCCTTACGCTTGGCCATTTTTCCTGCTTCTAACACATCAGCTTTGAGGACAGAGTGTTCACTTGCTGCCTAATATATCCCACCCACTGACAGGTGCCATGATAACGAGATTATCAGTGTTATTCACTTCACCTGTCAGTGATTATAATGTTATGGCTGATCGGTGTGTGTGCGTGTGCAAGTGCGTGCGTGTGTGTGTGTGCGTGCGCGTGTGTGCGCGTGTGTGTGCGTGTATCGTTTTTTCGGAAGATATAAAAACACCATTCTACTATTAGGTGTTATGGACATTTTCTGATATTACAATAAAACATTATTTTAATCAAATGTGTGGCACCTTTAAAGTGTCTAAGTATTTTCCGTGAAGTGTCTTCAGTCAGTTGTTTCCGGTGTGTGTTCCAGTGTGTGTGTCTCTGTATGAGGCGGCGACCGGCTCCACTGAGGGTGAGATGCCGTACAACTGGTACACAGACCAACGCTTCCACCTCTTCATTATGTGCCTCATCTTCATCCTCCCTCTCTCCATCCCTAAAGAGATTGGAATCCAGAAATACACCAGGTGGGTTTGTTGGAGCCAGGGTTTACTATTGTGTTTGTATTGTGCCAGTATGTGATTGGGATACGTCCAGATTTTTCAAAATTCCCATTTCCCCACATCACTGTTTCTTTGTCTCTTTTTATTACTCAGTGTGCTTGGCACTCTGGCCGCTACATATCTGTGTGTGGCTGTCATTATCAAATACTACATGATGGATGAACATTTGGCCATCATCACCCCAGTGCACAGTGATGGGTCAGTGTGTGTATATGTCGGTTTACACCTCTGTATTTGTGTGTGTTTCTTTGGCAAGTATGAGTATGTATGCACATTTTGTGTGTAATAATCAATTATTCTCTGCTTTGTATGTTTTTTAGATTAGATTCACTGGCGTCAATGTTCAGTGTGGTTCCCACCATCTGTTTTGGCTTCCAGGTACAGGACAAGCTTTTAATGCTTTTAAGTCTGGGGGCAGTTAGTATCTCTCTGGTTATGCATTTTGCTGTGTCTGTGAGCTGTGTGTGTGTGTGTGTGTCAGGGTTTCCGTTGGTCGGCAATAGTTTGCTTTTGGCTGATAAAATCTATGAAAGGAAATGTAGTTTATAGGTTTATTTCTTGTCGGCCAAGCTATCATCCTGAACGTGCCATTGTTAAGCACACCAGCTCTTTTTTGTATGTACTAAACAGTTAATTTGGGAAAGCCTAATGTTTTGGCTATGTTACTGATCAGTTTACTCTGATTTTTCTGCCGTTTGATGGCCAGCTTGACTCTTCTTTGACCACCATGCGACACCAGCAAAAAACAAAAAACACTTGCAAAGACTAGGCATTGACAGCTCTTCCGCAGACACTAACTATCCAATTAAACACATCTACTGAATAAGAAACAGCTGTGAAGACAATTATACAACTAAAATAGGTTGACTACGTACAAAAACTGCTGTAATTTCTAAATGGTTTGTCCAATATGGTTGAGTAAATCATCAAATTAAAACCAACAGGTTGCACTCCAGTATTTAATGCACAAGTTTAATGAAGATCAATAGTCAGTAGGTCAGCTGAGAGAACAGTGACTTGACCTAGAGCCTGTCAATCTACGTTTTGTAAGAAACCCACCAGGCGAGAAAAGGTATGATCATGAAATGCAGGGATTAGAATGATAGGGGTAATAATGCTCAGGAATAGCCAACATACTGCTACAATACAAATATAAAACCTGTTTCCAGACAGGAGTGTTGTTGAAACAAATAACTGAAGAGGCAGGATACAGTAGTTGAGGTAAGAACATCATTCCATTTCATTACAACTTTCCAGGCAAAGTTAAATGGGATTCTGTGCATTCTGAGCCCCGTCAGTGGTCCGCCTATTGGGGAACATGCGAATCTTTGCCGGAAATTCAAATCTTTGCCAGACATTCGAATCTTCGAATGTCCGGCAAATGAACATGCTGGTGAGAATGTCTAGCGCCACATGTCCCACGGAAACCCTGGTGTGTGTGTATGCGTTTGGCTGCCACAGCTCTGAATAAATAGTATGTTTATGAATGTGTGTTGCAGTGCCATGAGGCATGTATAGCCATCTACAGCAGCATGGAGAACAAGAGGCTCTCCCACTGGGTCATGATCTCTGTGATCTCTATGCTCTTCTGCCTGCTCATTTACACCCTCACAGGTGAGCTGACTCTCAAACACGGTCATTTCACTTTAATCACAGTAACCACTGATCAGAATGTTTATATGGGTGAATACGGTTGGGTGGTTGTAGGGTTGAGCACCAAACACCTGGATGAACTGAAAGATTTAAGAGCTCATGACAAGGATGCAAGGGAGTTTTTTTTAAAAGGACCTGATGTTTTGTTCATTGCTCATTTAAATACATGGCTATTGATCAGACATTCAGTCACATTCCTGTCTCTCTTTTCAGGCATCTTTGGCTTCCTGACGTTTGGGCGCACAGTGGCGGCTGATATTCTGATGTCATATCCTGGGACTGATGTGGTCATGATCATTTCCAGACTTCTGTTTGGGATCTCAATCATCACCATCTATCCCATTATTCTTCTGCTGGGAAGGTAGGCCCTGACCTGGACTGGATTTCTGTCACAATCTGAGTCTGAGGACATCCAGAGGTTGTGTTTGTTACGATGTAACTGATTCTGAGGACATCCACTTCACAGGTCTGTCATATTGGACCTGATATTGCGCTTTCGTCGTCGCCGGCGGGGTGGGGTCACAAACGCGTTCGAGAATCGCTGCCGTGTGATTTTGACTGTCATGTGGATCACAGTGACCCTACTCATCGCCATGTTCGTCCCTGACATGAGTGAGGTCATCAGCGTTATCGGAGGAATCAGTGCCTTCTTCATCTTTATCTTCCCTGGTATGAAAGAGTGTATAGTAAAGGTCTTGTGGGTGGGTGTGTGTATAACAAGCATTCCTATGTTGATCCTGTGCTTGTGTAAACATGTTTTGATGCATTTTGCAGGACTTTGCCTTGTATTCATTATGCAGTCAGAGCCTTTGTCCCCTAAAGTCAGGTGAGTGGAGTAGTTCAAAGTTATGAGATTATCTGAAATGAATTACAAACTCCCCGGAAAACACAAGCTGATTTTCTGATTCAATTTCTATACTATTGTAACTATGCAATGTAGCTGAATAAACTCATGGTTTTCTCCTCTGTGTCTCTTCCCCCCCATATCTCCCTGCCTTTCTCTCTGTCTCTTTCTCTCCCCCCATATCTCCCTGCCTTTCTCTGTCTCTTTCTCTCCCCCCATATCTCCCTGCCTTTCTCTCTGTCTCTTTCTCTCCCCCCATATCTCCCTGCCTTTCTCTCTCTCTTTCTCTCCCCCCATATCTCCCTGCCTTTCTCTCTCTCTTTCTCTCCCCCA
>JACXGI010004776.1:0-34684 GCA_016801175.1 Esox masquinongy | reverse complement strand
CATTGCTGTAATGGAGCTTTTCCACAAATTCTGACCACCATAATCACAGCACTATCATCTTGGTCAGCGTCAATATAATTCCAACAACGTCATCATGCTAGTTCCCGGACCTGTTCGTGGCTCATCCTAGTTTAAAAGTTGATGTTAATGGAAATGTGAAGTGTAGGATATAATGTTTGCTTTTCTCAAGAAACAGTATGGAGCTAAGGTCTTTGTTTTGTTTTCAGAAATTGTTTTAAAGGTGTGCTGACATTGTACTGTAACCGCTAAAGCTCAAAAGGAATGTGTCTGTGTTTGCATGGGGAAAATTATCTAAATATTTATTTATGCATGGACATATGTTTGTTCTTGAATAATTATTAGTGGTCTAAATGAAACAATTTTAAATCACAAACTGGAGTCATCACACCTTATTACAATATGCAGCTATAATGCTGGTCATACACGGTAGCTGTGTGTCATGTTGCATTGCTGTGTCAGAGGGCAGTGTTGTTTTGGGAAAGCTTGAATACAGGAAGACTGATTTAGTTCCTCCACAATGAGCTACGAGATATAAAGACTGCACCTGGGTATGACAAAACGTTTTGAAAAACATCACTTTCCATGTCTAGCGTGTTTCTTTTCTTTGCTCTGCATCTCCTTTTTTGCACTGACTACCAGCTTCTCCCTCCTCACTGACCTCTATATTAGATTACCAGTTTCTTCCTCCTCACTGACCTCTATATTAGATTACCAGCTTCTCCCTCCTTACTGACCTCCTCTATATTAGATTACCATCTTCTCCCTCCTCACTGACCTCCTCTATATTAGATTACCAGCTTCTCCCTCCTCACTGACCTCCTCTATACTATATTACCAGTTTCTCCCTCCTCATTGACCTCTATACTATATTACCAGTTTCTCCCTCCTCACTGACCTCTATACTATATTACCAGTTTCTCCCTCCTCACTGACCTCTATACAATATTACCAGTTTCTCCCTCCTCACTGACCTCTATACTATATTACCAGTTTCTCCCTCCTCACTGACCTCTATACTAGACTACCTGCTTCTCCCTCCTCACTGACCTCTATATTATACTACCTATGTTGTATATCAGTAGGTGATATGGTGTTGTGTAGACCCTGAGAATGACAGCTGAGAATGAGATGCTGCTTCTAGACTGCTTTAGTGTTCACCAACATCAGTTGCAGGTGTATATTATGTGTGGGAACGATGCATGTCAGAATGGGGGATATACCTATGCATAGAGAGACCAAGGCCAAAATCACAGATCAGGCTGCCGACAACATGCGCGCGCACACACACACAAAATTCATGGGTTTGTTGTGTAACAGTTCTTTAAGGCTCTGCTTTGTGTAGAACTTCTGCTATGTGTTTTTAAATTACCCAAACTCCACATCCCTCCAAGCTCTACTCTTGTTCTTTTTCTTATACTTGGTGACTTGTCTGTAAACTTTTGCGCACACACACACACACGTTTGTTTTTATATCCTCATGGGTCCCTGAAAAACTAAATTGCATGCTCCCTTGCCCTAATCTTAACCCTAAACCTAACCATTACCCTAAACTTACCCTACCCCTAATCTAAACCCAACCCTAACCTTAACCTCAATAAAGTAACATTTATGCCTAAACTTTAACTAGATGTAATGCCTAACCTTAACCCTAAACTTAACCAACAACACCTGGACCTTAAAGAACCCCCAATTCTAACTCTAAAATTAATTGTAAGTTTGACCCTAAACCTAAATCCTTTGCCGAAATTGACTTTCCCCTCATGGGGCCCTAAAAAATGTCCCCACGAGGCATGTTTTTCAGGTTTTACTATAGTTATGGGGACAAAATGGCCCCACAAGGTAATAAAAACAAGCACACACACACACCCCCCCCAAAAAAATCTCTGTATTGGCATTGAACTCTACAGATATGTTACAGGTCTCAAAGGAACCCACTAAAAAGATGCGTATGTTTGGTGTTCTTAGGCTCCTCTTCTTCTATACCTTTTCTGACTGCTTGTTCTTCTGTCTCACCACACACAAACACACATGTAGACAAAACCGCACATGCATACACACAAACCGGGACAAACACCCACACTGCTGACAGCCTGGTCCTTGACCTTGTCTCTGTGGTAACAACCAGGCTCTGATCAGCCAGGGGTCAAGATGTCAGCGTACAGTGGGCTCATGATTGGAGAGATAAAGGCTTGTCAGTTTTATAATGGTGATCATAACCTGCCTAGTCCTTCTCCAGGGAATCAGTATTTATTATACCATACATACATGCTCACAACAGTAACAGCACATGCCCTTGGCAAATTAAATTCCTTAAACTCAATGAATTGGCCCTATTACAAGACATCTGAGTCATTAGGGGATATTATTATGTAAATTAAACAGGAAGACATCGGAACAGACCGTCATTTAATCAATCTGATGGTGGCAGCATGAGATAACGCACAGCTCTGACAGTTTGCAAGCTGATGATGGAATTTTCTAATGAGTAGGCTACTGTGGATCAAATGGAGGGGGAGAAGATTAGTTTGTACAACATTTAAATGTCATTAAAATGAAAATCAATGTTTAAGCATTTTTTCCCCTATCTTTACTGGCAGAGAGAATCTTTGATGGAAACACAGTGCATAGATTATCACACTTAAACACATTTCATGGCTTCAGTCATGCATAATTTGCTGCTTTGTTCTTTTGCTGTCAGACTGTATGAGAATATTTGGACCGTGTGTGTAAGTTGTTGTGGTTTAGTGATTAGAATTTTGTACCATTCTTTCATATATTCAGTTATTGTGTTGCTAGGAGCTGACAGATTTGATGTTTGCACTGGGGCCCAAGCACAAGCAGGCTACCCTAACCTGCACCATACCGACAAAGGTATCTAAACACATTAGCCTGAATGTTATGTTCAATAACAATTGTCAATTTTGCTTTCCATCCTGTTATGCTTCATTCCACCCTGTTAGGTTGGTATTTTCAAATAATAATTTCATAAAAGCATCAAATATTCAAAATAGCTTTGTTTTAACTTGAAGAGATTGAATGGTTCAACTAAATAGTTGCCAAATTCTATTATTCATATTAGGAGAAATTTGATATAAATGAAGTGCTGTCTCTGAAAATAGCACACATACAAAATTTTTTAAAATGCTTTAACGAAGAAAAAAAAAGATGTCATAGAATAGGACATTTGGTGTGTTTGAAAATGTAAATCTAGATGAATTCGTACAATGTTAATACTTTCAGATAGTTATGTATATGTCCCTAACAGGGTGGAAATATCTCATGTTCTCCCATTAATTTGTCTACATTTATTAGAATTAAAGTGCCTAGTTTGACCATTATGTTTTTCTGACAGTCAAACATGACCTTTTTCTGAAAGCATATAAGAAAAATTTTAAATAGGAAATTTGGCGAATATTTGGAGGTCCAAATGGTACCGCATATTAGGAATGACCCGAATGATAATGCTGTAATCTGCAGCAGGCATTGCAATTACGGTCTCATTTCTACTCCGTCCATCATCGGTAATGAGAAGGACTTCTGTCCCTGTGGGAAGCTCATCAGTTTCTCTATGAGTTATGGAATAACTGGAAGCTGGGAGAAAAGGCCGTAAACAGAGTAAATCATCATTATGTGCATTCTGTAGATGATTCTAACAATTCTATTTGTAGGCTTTACCCTAAACTTAACACTTAAGCTAAAACATTTCCAGGTTTACCACAGTTCAGAGACACACACCCTCCAAGTCCAGAGTTTGCCATTCCAGTGTTATGTAAGTTAACAGTATGGCCGCCTAATGGGGATGGATGACACACACCAATGAGCCCAGCTGGGCTCAAACTACAGAACAGCACGGTGCGGACATCACACACAACATGTGTGTACTTGAACTACACAAAAACATCTCAGTGTTCTCCACTCTATCTCCCCCTTCTCCATTCTTCTCTTCCTCTGCAGCTATCTCTCCCAGGATGTTATTCACTAACTGAGATGACAGGATACTTTCATCTTTTTTCTTCCTAATCAGATATAATCGGATGTTCAGAATCATCAAGAGGAAAGAAAACTGGCAAGCAGAATGAATGTGTCCTTTCTGCTACTACATTCACATGCAGTTGTATGAGGCCCTCAAGAGACCCTCCTACTCTGTTCCCAGCATTCAGCAGCAGTGTCTCTGTTGTCATATTTTACAGCTCCAACATGCTGCTCCCCCTTAACACACTGTTAGCGCGTGCACACACACACATACAATGACAGTGAAATGATGAAGAGAGATCTTTATAACTGACAACTACAAAAATGCATTGTTTAGATGTAGTGAAACATCTCCAGAGAGTGAAACATAGCAAGGTACGAAAACAAGAAAATGGATGAGAGGCAGACAATTAGCCGTTGGCAGATCTACTTTGGCAACGGAGAGACTGCATACAGATTATTTCCTTTTCTAATATTGTCTGAAGAGGAAAATGGCATCCTCTTTTGACCCGACTGACACTTATCACCGTTACAGCAGTATTAATGGAAACAGGGTAAAACAGAGCGCAGGTGTCCTGTCAAAGCATTCTGGGTAAACGCACATTGTTCTCAGATTTTCTACAATTTTATGTATAATGTGTGAATAATTACAATTCATTCTGTTTGATATTTTAATTAAACGCACTTATACTCAAAACCAATGAACCATACAACCAATGATTGTATGGTTCATTGGTTGTATTTTGGGAATATTTGTAAAAAAAAATATACAGGTGCATCTCAAAAAATTAGAATATTGTGGAAAAGTTCTAGTTTTATTCCGTAATTCAAATAAAAAATTGACACCTTCATATATTCTAGATTCATTACACGTAAACTGAAGCATTTCAAGCCTCTTTTTGTTTCAGTCTTGACGATTACATTTTACAACTCATGGAAATCAAAAATCCAGTATCTTACAATATTCAAATAAAAAATTTATAATACAGAAACAAAAGGAAATTGATTAAAAAACACAATAGCTACAACAGAATGGCTTGAAAGGCTCAGAATGGCTCAATCCTATCAAATTGTGGAGGGACTTGAAGTGGGCCGTACATGCAAGAATGCCCTCGACGGAACTGAAGCACTACTGAAAAGAAGAGTGGATATTGAAGCTAGGGGTGAACATAATTTTTGACCCCTGTTTTGTTGAAGCTCCCAGTTCACATAGGTATGTGAAATTGCCCTAATGAGGACTCGGTTACCTTAGCATTGACCTCCACCAGTGAAGCATTACATTTGCTCTCAGATGTTCTGGACAAAAACCTTAGTACAAGAATCATTGTTCAGGCTGTAGATATGATGCAAAATGAGACCAAAGAGCATTCTACAGACATTAGAGGTGAAGTAATATATATATGCATAGATGAGATAAAAGGAACAAAATAATACTCAAGTGTTTGGAAATCCCAGTGAGTACAGTTGGATCAACAATCAGGAAGTGGACGGTGCATCACAACACCCAAGCACTGTGAAAAAGTCTCCTTCAAAATTCAGCGCTCAAAAAAGGAGATATGAGAGGCCACTGAGAGGCCAACAGTGTAATATGATATACAGATATCAGTGGCAGGGACTGGAGTAATGATGTACCAGTCAACCATAAGATGACCTCTGCACTGCACTGGTCTGTATTGGAGAGCGGCAAGAAAGAAGCCATTACTCAAGTCTACATGAGTGAGACCCAGCTGCAATGTGGTGAAAGGTTTTTTGGTCAGATGAGACCAAGATAGAGCTTTCTGGCCAAAATTCAAAGCATTGTATGTGTGGCACTAATCAAACACTGACCATGCCCCTGTAAACACCATCCGACAGTGAAGTATGGTGGTGGCAGTGTCATGCTGAGGGGATGCTTCTCATCAGCAAGTACTCGGCATCTTGTTAAAATTAAAGGAAGAATGGAAGGAGCAAAATACAAGGAAATACTGCAAGGAATCTGCTTCAGTCTACTAGAAGAACTGAAGTTTGGAAAGGAATTCACTTTTCAGCAGGACAATGATTGTATTACAACACCAAATCAACACTGAAGTGACTCAGAGCAAAAGGTGAATGTCCCAGTCAAAGTCCTGATCTCAATTCCATTTAGAATCTGTGGCGCTATTTGAAAATTGCAGTCCACAAGCGTTGTCCAACCAACCTGAACAACCTGAAGAAAATCTACCAAGAAAAATGAGCCTATTTAACACAGACCCAGACTGCAAAGCTACTACATACTTACCAAAAGAGTTATAGCTGTTATTGCAGCAAATTATGTCTCAACCAAATATGAATATGTTTGGGTTAAATACTAAGCAAGCAAACTTCTTGTATGGGTTTATACAAATATGTTTTTTCTTACAAATATTTACCAAAATGAAACCAAATTTTACTGTCATTATTTAAAAATTATTGAAGTTTTAGTTGTCACAAACTGTTATTTTTGTGTTGAACAGGTTAAAGGTCAATGGTGAAACATCATAACTCAATTGTTTTTTGAGTTATGATGCAATTTTAGGGATAATTATCAGTTTCCTGCTTGGAATTCCAATTTGGAGGAGAAGTTCAAAGGACACTAGGAACTGGGAGTCTCCAAAAACTGAAATAGTAATTTGAATGCAATCTTATAACTGTAGTCACGTTGTGTATCTTTGGTAGTGGGTACGAGCTTCCTTAGTAATTACACAGATGCTGCCAAGAATTGTATGAAACCCTCTTGTTTTTTTTGTGGCTGCTGTGAAGTATCAGCTGTGAAGCCAACAGAGGGAGCATGTTGAGCTGAGTCCATAGAGAATTATAGAGGCCCCAAGCGGCCAACTGGCCAGTTTTGCATGAGCTTCCAAAATAGTGTAGAATGAGTTGTGCTTTTTGAGGTGGGTTTGGTTTTGGTTTGGTTATAAAAAAGAATCACTTTTTTTGTTACAATTCAAGTATTTTTTTTACAATTCAAGTTACAAAACAAGTACTGTTTTCCTTTCTGCCTGTATGATGTTCACAGGGCACTTTATTTGACTCTATCCTCCTTTCCTCCCTGACCACCTGTAACAGCACAAAATAAAACAATTGTTAAGAGCCCCATAATTGCAGTGCTTGACGCTCAACGATAATTGATTTACATTCCTTTAATAAAATATGTCACAGTTGTATATTTATTTTTAAATCATTGCTTTATATTTAGCGCACATCCCATCTCTGCTAATATTAGTAGGCCAATATCTTCCAGCAAAACAACCATGCAAAGTGTCCTTTCAGTCAGTCACTTTGGTAAGACAAATAATTGCATGCACATCTCATCCTCCACACCTGAACACATTATACAATTCCTCTTTTGTAAATATAGTCGGGAAAGAGAGGGAAGACATTTTTTTGCTGAAAGAGCAGGTCAGATTTTAACCCATGTTGCTGTACTGGAGGCACCAACCTAAACCGCAGAACCAATCACCTTTCAAGGTCAATCAGGGCTCAAGCCTGCTAAAAACCCCGCCTCCCAGGTGATGTAACCAGTAGCCCTGAGAAATTAAAAACCCAAGTTATTGATGACTCCATAACCCACAATATTAAAATGATGAATTAACTAGTGATACTACATTGTTTACCAGGGGGCATGGGTACTGCCGCAGAGGCCAATCTGTGGTTGGTGCTGGCTCCATCTAAAACGGGCAAGTATGAAGTATTATCCACATTTGCACCTATGATGTTAGGATGAAACAGCCAGAGGTCATCAAACACAAAATAGATTTGGCATTTAAAGTAGCTATGAAAATATGTCCTCATCAAGTCATTTTCTCTGACTGCCCCCCTCCAAGTTAAGGGTAGTAATGTGAGCTATAGCAGTCACACAATTGTTGTCTGAAAACAGTTTTCTGCCCATCCCAGGAGACAGATGGTCCCTTTATCAAGGCCCTCCATGACTCTAGGGTAAAGCGTGCAGGCGAAATCATTGCCGGCAACTCCCATCCAGGTCATAGTCTGTTTCAAAATAACCAGCCACCTGCCCAACAAGTAGTGATGGCCAAACGAGGCTTCATCAGTGTTATTTTAGCAGCAGGATATAATGCTAGCAGCACTCAGATTTTCTTTATCACAATAAAAGCCATCATTGAAAATTATAAGGCAATATAGTTAACAATCCAATCTGTAAAAAAGAAGAGACAAGAACAACATTGGAACGGACATTAAACATAAAATGTACCGACTAGACTGATAACTATATTGCCTTATATATTTCAATGATGGCTTTTATTTTGAAAAAGAAAATCTGAGTTAGCACTGCTAGCATAACATCCTGCTGCTAGAAGAACGGTGATGAAGCCTCGAATGGCCATCACTACCAACAAGACGAACAGGACAAAGCTAGACCATCAAAACACTTTCCATTTGTTAATTGCAAAATAACTGTACTACACTACACCTAAGGTTGTGCAAATTTATAAAAAAAAACAAAATTTAAATACCTTTTGTACATAGGTATTCAGACCCTTTATTCGGTTCTTATGTGTCTTTGACAGCAGTCACAGCTTTGACTCTTCTTGGGTATGCCTCTACCAGCTTTGCACACCTAGATTTGGGCATCGTTTCTCCCATTCTGCTTTTTTCTCTCAAGCTCTGTCAGATTGGATACGGAATAAATTAATGGTGAAATTTGAAAAAACAGTATAAAATATTTGCCGCTATGCATTATCGGGATAATGACGCTTCGATATATACTTCTATACTTTTTTCTCGACGTCTGCTAAATTTCTCTTTGATAAGGAAGCTTTCTCTATCATTCTCTATGGCAGTGAGGTAGTTGCTACTAGCTAGCTATAAGAATGGAGTTTTCATGTTTTTGTGGAACAAATTTAGCTTAATGACCAACGGAAATCTTTCAAGTTAAGAACAAAAGGTAACGACCAAAAGCGTTAACGTGTTCGTTATATACGCGTTTGTACAGTAAGCAAACAATGTGTTATTAATTTGGAGTTACATGAGAAAAGGAAATAGCATGACTAGCTTAGGTGGCTAGGCCTAAAAGCATCCCCGTAGTTTCCTGCTTCATAGTAACCTCAGAAACTGCATCTACTGTGTGCAATTCGTTAATGCGTGGGCAATTTTTTTGTGTACTCATTTAGTATAAGATAAGTAACATCATTCAGTAATGTGAGCACAAGTGTGAGACCCGTGTGTATAGTTAATACGTTTTATGTCTTAGTCTTATGTATGAACAGCATATTCTGAATTTTGAAAAACGTTAAACATTTTTAAAAACGTCATTTTTTTCACTTTTTCGACTTTCAACTTGTTAATAATTGTATTCTTATTTACACTAAGTTCAGGGACAGAATGGCATCTTTTGGTTACTGTTTTGATGTTTTTTCGAACCTCTTAATTTGCTATTCAAAAAAATGTATGTCTTAGAAAAACAAATCATACCTGTAAAATGTTTTAACAATTTTCTACTTAATTATGTCAAAACTACTGAATGAGCCTAAAAACGTGCTATGGTTTAATGAAAATAAAATAAGTGTTTGTTTCGCAGACACAGACTAAGCCTAGACTAGGACTAAAAAGCAAGCTCAATGGAGTTTTCTGTTGAACTTGATTTTTTTAGTCCTAGACTTGGCATAATCAGGATCTGTGAAACCAGCCTTATATTTAATAAAAAATTGCAATAGCTTAGTGGTTAGAGCATCTAAGTAGTAAAAAGAGAATTAACCACTAATTAAGCTGTTCTTTGACAGCACAAAAAAATATATCAAAATGGAACTTGGAAGTCTCTGACCCATTATGTTTGCACTTTCAGGATAATTGTGTGCGGTGGGGGAGCTCTGAAGAAGAAACAATTCTGTCATCCAAATTAGAAACACAGGCAACATGCTTGAGCTCTTTCTTTCCAACATTAAAGTCACTGATGTCATAATTTGACCTGTTTTTTTCCCAGTTCCAAGTTGTTTTGAATGTGGCATTAGCCTACATGTAATTGGCTAATGTAGGCTAAAGACATAAAAACCCAACCTATTGTGTTTGCTGTAGGTCAACTGGTGGAGAGGATGAGTTGGGGCCGAGGAGTGAGAAAGAAAGCCAGCAGGCAGCAACTCGCCAATGTTGAGGCTTTTGACCCAAAAATTGTTGCAGAGGTCAGAGAGCTCTTCGGTAAAGTCAAGGCATATGTCAAACCAGCCAATGGGGAATGGTGTATCCCTGACCCCAATGAGGTTCTGAGACACCCAGCTCAGGAACACATCCGCCTGCAGTCCTTGAAGAAGTCTCTGAACAAGGTGAAGAACCAGCTAAGTGATAAGGATCTGGAGGTTTGGCACCAGCATACCAATTCCACCAACCGTGCTGGGAAAGTCATTGCCACTGTGCGAGCTATTGCCGATGCTGAGATCTGTACTCAGGCCTGGTGTAAGTTTTATGAAATACTGGGCACATTCAACCTCCTGCCAAAAGATGCACTGAAGGCTGGTGAGCTAAACACTGTTCACCTGTGTGAGGCTCCAGGTGCCTTCATTGCCGCTCTGAACCACTACCTCAAAACCAGCGAGCACACGCGCTACTGTGACTGGAGTTGGGTGGCCAACACTCTCAACCCCTACCACGAGGCCAACGGAGGGGGCACTGCCATCACAGATGACCGCCTCATATCCAGCACACTGCCCTGGTGGTTCTTTGGCTCGGACGACACAGGAGACCTCATGAGTCAGAAGCACCTGCTGGAACTGCAGCGTTTTGTGGGTAACATGCGCAGGGTTGACGTGGTGACGGCGGACGGGAGCTTCGACTGCCAGGGGAACCCGGACGAGCAGGAGGCCCTGGTGGCGTCGCTGCACTACTGCGAGGCTGTGGCTGCGCTCGTCCTCCTGGGCCCAGGAGGATCCTTGGTGCTGAAGATGTTCACTCTGTACGAGCACTCCTCTGTCTGCCTTCTCTACCTGTTAAACTGCTGCTTCCGCTCCGTCAGTGTCTTCAAACCGGCCACCAGCAAAGCCGGGAACTCCGAGGTGTACGTTGTCTGTCGGCACTATGACGGCAAGGAGGCCGTAAGGCCCTTGCTGTCCAAGCTACTGCGTCATTACGGGCCGGACCTGGCTGCCCGAGAGGCCCTGTTCCCCAGCCAGCTCCTCCCACAGTCGTTCCTGGAGCAACATGAGCAAGTGTGCGTCTACTTCCATGCCTGGCAGGTGGACACAATTGAGGAGAACCTAAGGTTATTTGAGGGGCTGAGTGAGGAGCAGAGGAAAAGGCTGGAATGCCTCAGGGACTGTACTGCTCAGGAGTACTTGCAGCGCTTTCAGGTAAAAGTGCCCAAAAGTTTGTGTGCGAAGTTCGTTTAAGCAATAAGGCACAAGGCTGGATACAGCACCTACCTGAGTTATATTGGCAATATAATACAAACCCCAAAGATGCCTTATTGCTTTTATTAACCGGTTTCTAACACAATTAGAACAGTTGAAAGTGATATGATGTTATATCCATTTACGCTCTCTGCTTTCTGTCAAGCAAGATTGAACTACCTGGTTTATTATACATTTTAGAGCCTGATTTTCATGGATGTTAAATTAGTTTGTTTTTGAGAAATTAATACATATACATTTTTACGATTTTCTATCCTTTTAAATATTAGGAATAAGCAAAAGTTTCATGATTTATGGTCAAACAGATAATGGTGGTGAAAGCGATCCTGTTAATTAATAAAATAAACTGTTAATTAAAAACTAAGCAAATGAGGAGTCAGTGATTAAATGTAATCATCATAAAAATGAATAGCTTTTTTTGAAGCATTCGGTTTATTTGATCATATAGATGTTTCCTAATGCTTGGGTCATTAAGAGGGCATTGATGTGTAGCACAATGCATCTTAGGAACTTTGAGAATTAAAAAAAAAATGTATCCCTTTTTTGAAGAGTTATCCCACCTGAAATGCGAGACTGCCCATCCATATTCTTTAGCAAATCCCATTTTAAAAGCAGGGACAAACTTTGAATCCCAAACCAGCCCCTTAGCTCTAAACACTTGACCAGAGTGCTCTCCTTTGTCACCTGTTGCCAATGAAACTCTGATAGTGACTTCCAAAGTTTGGCGAGTGGATCAATACATGCAAATTCAGCAAACACTAATGCAGTGATGCAATTTTATTCCAGTTTAAAATAATAAAAGCCACATTTGCTTTTAAAATGAAATCAAGGGCTGCACATTTGTTATTCATCCAATATGATTGTGTGCATTCTTTTGCATGTCAGAAAACAAAGTTTAAAATAAAAATGAATCAAGGCACTGATTTTGGTAATGGTACCAAAAGAACCCCAAGAACACAGTGGCCTCCATTGTGACATAGAAAAAGGTTTGTAATCACCCAGGTTATTCCTGGAGCTGGCTGTCTGGCCAAACAGAGCAATCTGGGAAGAAAGGCCTCGGTTATGGAGATGACCAAGAACCTGACCAAGAGCTCCAGAGTTCTTGTGACTGCCTCATCTACCTTTGAATGAGGAGAGGCTTCTGTCTGACCACTCTACCATAAAGGCCTGATCGATGGAGTGCTGAAGAGATGGTTGTCCTTGAAGAATTTGGGATATATATCAGTATATACAAATAAAATATTTTCCCAATTAATTCTCCCAATTATGCAGTTTTTACTTTTTGTATTTATTAGGATGCATCACCATTAAGTCCATCAGAGTGCTGACAAATCTGATCTGATTAAAAAGATGATAAAAATGATCATTTTCAGGGTCTATTTTGTTGGTCTTTTTTGACTTGTTCAGTACTAATAGAAAGTTCTCCATGTAGTTTCTCAAGCCAGTTTACTGTCAAAACTAAGCTTCTCCCTGTTTTACAGGTGAGATTCCTGCCCCGGGGCCACTGGCTGTCCTGTAACACTGTGACCCCAGCGTGCTGCTGCGTGAAGGTTGGCAGGCCACCAGGCCAGAGCAAACAGATGGGCTCCTTCAACCAGCGGAGGGAGCTGCTGGCACTGGGCTGGCGGGAGCGCGTGGGGAAGGGCTGCTACGCTGACTGGGTGGAGGAGCACTGCACCAAAGATACAGGGGCAGGCTGGGTGCTGCCAGGCCCGCTGGCCGAATGTGACATTAACTCCTGGTTTGTGGTAGTGGGGGCAGCCCTCAGTGCTGTCAGGAACTCCTCGTTCTGTGACGGAGGTCTGCTGAAACACCTGAATGAAGCCCTGGAGCAGACTGCCCTGGAGTCGGGCACGGACAGCTCAGCCGCCTGGACCGGGGCCCCTTCCTGTAGCTCCTGCTCGCTGGTTTGTAAGGCCTCCATCCTGACAGAGGTGGCGGCCCTCTGCAACGGTGAGGGAGACAGAAAGTGCTTAGTCTTTGGCAGGACTTTGTGGTGTGGCGAGCGAGTTGAGGGTTTAACGCTGGAGTTTTGTTCAGAAACGTTGTTCCTGCCTCCTGTCCGCACCCCCCTGCATGACGGGGAGCCACAGTATCAGAGGAACCTACTGCACTGCGTCCTGGCCTCCCTGAACCGGATGGGCCCTGGGGATGCCCTGCTCCTGCCGCTCCTCTCTGCCTTCACCCGCGTCACCGCGGCAATCGTCCTCTGCCTCCACCTGTCCTTCCGCTGCGTCACATTCAGGGTTCCTGCTCCGCAGGGGGTGTTGCTGATGTGTGTGGGGTTCTGTCCAGAGGCTGCCACTCGCATTTTACCCCCTCTCGGTGACCTGCAGGAGCGTATGGACCGCCTGACCAGGGGGGAGGAGGGCTCTGGCAGCCAGCCCCCTGCTGGCCCGAGACAGGTCCTGCAGTTTGTGCCCATGGAGGAGCTGCTTAAAGAAGGGCTGATAAAGTTCCTGTGGACCATGAACTCCACCATCGCTCGCCAACAGCTGCACCTGCTCATGCAGGCTTAGCTATCAGCAAGGAGTCAGAGGGACTCTGGGCAGGGGCCTCTTGCCAACATCCGAAACAGTTTATTTAAGGTTATGTTTAAGCTTTGTTGAATACACAGATGCACTTGATCAGTAAATTAGCTTGTGCATGTTGTCCTGCGCTGTCCTTAAGAGACGGAAAGTATTATGTCCTATAACAAATAATTCATCCGCTTATTGAAAATAGATGTTATTCTCAACAAATTAATTGTATATTTTAAAGAAAGTTGCAGCTGATCTGATCTTTTTCTCACCTTTTGAGAATAAGTGTCTCTTTTGTTTTGTTCACATTCATTCTCGCAGGGCTTTTTGATTTCTGCTGTTCCGAGGCGGAGACAGACTACAACTCAAATCGTGGGTGAAGAAAAAACGTGAAGGGGGAGGTTCATAAAAGAGGTGAAGCCACTAGATAATAAATGCATCTGGAGAAAGTGATCCGCACATGTGCTGAAGCTTTTGGATCAAAGAGGGATACATATTCTCTTACAGTGTATCTAAAATTTGCCACCAGATGACTGCATTTCAAACCTTTAAAATCAAGGTTTACTTCTGTTCCCCTTGGCTTGGTCTGTGGAAAGTGTCGACTGCAAATATACTAGATCACATTATTGACTAGGATATTAACATTATGATTCTGCATAGGACAAATCACAAGTTTTTGCTCTTTCTGCTCACATTCTCTACATCATGGGCTTTTAGGATTTTTTTTTTAAAGAACTCTTACAATATGTTAATGTAATGTTTATTTCACACAAAAGAAGCTGTATGGACTGGTCAAATAGCAGTGTATAACTATAATTACCATTATTGCTTCCTAGGAGGCACACAACGGCTAAGAGAAATGTCACTGTTTATTAACAATGGGTTTGAGTCATTTTTGGAATGAAAACACTGTTACCTGCTGGTATCCAAGTTGAAGTCAATGATACTTTTGTGATGTATTTGGCTTTGATGATCAGATCCTGCTTTGGACTGAAGTCTAAAGCAGATTCTGATCAAGTGTTTGAACCCTTCCAGCTACCAAGACAATCTAATTGGGTGACAAATAATTTAATGGACAATATGACCGCTGCTTGCTCAGGATAGCATAAGGTGATCAAATCTAGTGGAAACAGCTAACATGTAGCCTTTGATAAGATTCAGCTAGATCTTTGTTTTGAGTTGGCTGAGGCCTAAACTTAACTTTGGAACTTTTTGTAATGTTTGCCAGTATGGCTTCTAGGTGTTTCAGGTATATTTTCCCCTAGCCTGGTCAGAAAACAAGCACTTATATGTTATTTCTCTAGCCCCTACAGCATTATCACCTTTGACAGATCTGAACAGGTGAAAGTCTTGGACATTTCCCCTATCCTAAATCCCATCCCGTCCCTTCAGATCTGCCCTCAAGGGATGAGGCTGCAGGCTTTTCTTTTCGGACCTTGACATATTGTATTTTATATATTTTTATTGTTCTCACACTTAATGCCTAACTGACCTTCATTTGTTCAAATTATGGCATTGTTTGGTCACCTTCCCTGATTTTCTGATGTAATGCCTTTTCAACAGTACAATGAGTCATGCATTTCCAATTTAAGTTACTTAAAGTAAAAGAACTTCATTATTAATGCTGGGCGGCCAGTACCTGTGTTGTGTTAAAGAGCTGATGAATAGGCTTAGAGAAATGTAATTACTCCCAAAATCAGAGCTAAGAAAGAGCCTGACCATCCAACATAAAAACATTCTCCTTTCAACTACATTTTTTGCATCTTTATTTTAATTTGCCTTGTCTGCAAACATTTATAAAACAATTTTAAGTTTTTTTTTTTGCTACAACAGGACGCTCCTCAGGTATTTGTGTTCTTCAAGAATGAATTAGTTTATACTTTATATATCTTATGTCAAGAAAATGTATGTAGAAAACGGATTCCAGTATGAAAGGAAAAAATAATTGTGCAACAAATTTTAGATAAGGCCATTTATACCTTTCTTGAAACTTTGTAACAAGAAGGGACCAAGTTGGTCTCCCAGATGGCGCTGACAACCACAATCTAGGTTTGAGACATTGACGTTGAAGTTATTGCAATGAGGCAGGACCATGGATACAACTGGGTATTTTGTGGAAGGGAGAAACCGGTTAAAATGGTAGCGGTATGTCGATTCAGCATCCTCTGCAATAAAACGTTTAACAGAAGTGATGGTAGAACCAAGCACCCTACCTCCTAGCACTTTTTTTTTTAGTTTCTCCTTGAGCTGACTTTTCTGACTTTTCTACTATTTTGAGTGACGTGTACTTCACGATTACCCGAAATCAGACTCGATCTGAATCAGTCTAAATTAATTATATTTATATTATAATTGATGATTAATTAATCAATACATTTTTTTTCAACAAAAAAGGTTGAACAAAAAGTCTTCAAATCTACATAGGTCACCATTATCGTCTGTCAAATCAAAAATGAAAATGATGCCTTTGTTAAACCAACAATTTTGGTGAATGGTCTTGTTTCCACAAAATACATACTGCTTGTTCCATACAGTACATTTAAAGGGGGAAAAGTTGTGATTAAAAGCCGACCTCCATGCATCTACAGATTATTAAAGTTGGCAAATTTAATGGGTAGTTTACCACTCTTAAAATTAAATGACAGCAAAGATTGTAAACCACCACACTGTTTAAATAAAATATCGGGGAAATGAGACCAAGGGGCACTATTCTGATGATTGCATTGTTTAATCTAATTTATTTAAAAAATATTATTCATAATATAGAAGCCTAATGCATTATAACCACCCTCCGAATAAGCTCTATTGATAATTTTACTTTTAATATACTCAAATTAATTGTTCCAGATTAATCTGAATAATAGTGAAACAATAGCTGCATGTCTGATTGGATCAATGTATAAAATGCTGGGTATACTAATCTTAACATTCCCTTAGCTTTAGAAAACTCCATATAGAAAAAAACATATATAAAAATATCTCTTTGCAAACAGCAGTTAAAAATGTAGGTATTTATTTAGGGATTTTTTTCTCTGAGCAAAGTTTAGAGAAATAGGGCAAACTTGTCTAATTCTTCTACTAACATCAAAATGTGGTACCCTTAGATAAGGAGACATTACTATTTGTGTTTCTATATAGATTTTGAATCAAATTTTGGTAATTGCATCAACATCCCCAAAAATCAAAAGCCTCATAGATGAAGGGATGTTCAACTGTATCAAAGGCTTTGTAGAAATCTAGAAACAATGTAATTGCTTCTTCATTAATAAAGAATCATTTTGTTTAAAATGTGTCTGCCCTTCATAAATCCAGTTTGAGTAGCAGAGATTCATTCTGACAGGGCTTAAGTGTGTTAGTATAAAGTGAGGCAAGCATTTTATAATCTGAATTTCGCTAAGTTACTTGATGCCAGTTATCCAGAAAAAGAGAGTCCTTATTGGGTTTAAGAATTAAAATGATGAGGCCTTGTTTCATGGAAGAGGTTAGGTCTCCATTTGAAGCACATTTCTTAAAAACCTCAAAGATTAGAGTTTTATATCCTTCCAAAAAGTTCTATAAAATTCAAAAGGGAAATAATCTGGCCTGGGAGATTTTTTCAATAGAGATTTCTTAATGACAACATCCAGTTCCTCTAGAGGTATAGGATTATCACATATGTCCCTGCTTTTCTCACCAATTATTTTTCATAAAAGGTCTAACTTTGTTGAACAGAGGCTTAGATGAGTCAGGATCAAAATATGATCTGTACTGTTTCTGATGAAAACTGGAGACTTGAGTAGAGATCATGGTGTCCACTGAAGTGCATCTATTACTGACATAAGAAGAAAGTTTCTTTACCTATCTTCAAAGAAGTCTTAAAACAAACGTTTTCATAAAGTACATAATCTAGTTCCACTGCCACCATATCTGTTGTCTTATGTAAACTTTTTATGTTTATCTTTATTATTTCTAGGGTCTTCTTTCCAGGACTGACTTTTATCGATAACTAATACATTGATTAGAATGCACTTACTACTAAGCTCTGTTGTTGTTTCACCTTGTGTTTTTAAACATCCACACTAAGTTTCTCTGGATAACTGTGTCTGCTAAATGACTAAAATTTAAAACATTTAAATGTAGAAAGAGGAGGGGAAAGAATATAATTTGGTCAGCGTGCCACGGTCAATTTCCCTGGTTAATGTGATGATAACATGACCGTCTGTGATGCAATCTCAATGAATGAGGTAGTAGCCCACAATGTTTTTTGGGACCATACAGTACATACAGGACCATTACTCTCCATTTCTAAACCCAGTTGAGGAGTTTTTTGTTTTTTTTCACTTTGTATTGCTGCAACCCACAAGACACGGTAACACCTTTCCAGGCTGTGGAGGAGGCAATTACCTTTATATATACCTTGGTATTTGGTTAGATAAGAATCTTTCTCTTAATACACATTACTCACACAGTTAAAAAGCTGAAAAATTAAAATGGGTTTATTTTACCCAAAAAATAATTTCTGTCTTCTCAGCATAGTAATGAAATTGTACGAGCCACTTTTATGTCAGTGCTGGATCATGGTGATAATGCCTTGCAGAGGGACCTTAAATTAGAAGGTTTGATGTCCATAAGGAAGTTCAAAAGTCTGGTAAACTATGGTTTTTTGACTGTTAACTGTGAAGGCTTTTCTTAATATGTCTGCTTCCTATCCATGTGTTTCTGTATGTTTTCCCACAAAAACATCTCTTCCAGTATCCTCTTATATGTTCTGCAGCTAATTCAGAAGGACAACTGTGCATTGATGTCTTCAGTTGTTGTTTGTTCATGGGTCTTTCTTCCTTAAGTTTTGCCTTCAGCAAGTGAAATGCACTTTAAGCCCATATTCATTATTTAACAGTAACTTGAAAAAATAGCAAAACTTGTGTCAGTGTCCACATATTTCCGAACCTAACTGTAAATACTAACTTGACCATGTTTCTATTCAATAGTTGATTTGTAATTGTTAACCATCTGTCAATCACTGTCCTTTTTATGAGGCTTTCAAAAAGCGTCTTTGCAGTTAAATCGTTGCTTAAAGTGAAACACTTGACTGATTGACTTTACAGATGTTTTATGTATCAGGAACTGAGGAAGAGATAGTTAACAAAGGGATGAATATTATGCAACTGCTTCTTATGTCCACTGTATTTGTGAAAGCCAAGATAAGTTTGTTAGCAGAAGGTGTCAGGAAAAGCCTGGTATCTTCTTCAACGAAAGCCTTTACTTCCTCAAGAGGATTTTCAAAGGTTTACCAAAGCAAGTGTGGCAACCCCCAGGGGTTTCCATAATGAACACGAGCTGCTGAAATCAGGGTGAAGAACGACCCTAGGAAACTATCGCTGTTTCTCTTTGTTTTGCTCTGGAAATGTTTTCATATAACTATCCAGAAGTACAACAAATAACACAGCCACAACTCTGAGCCTCATTTGAGTTTGTGTAGTACCGTCTTAATGTCACTGTTCTACATAGGTGGATAAGATTAAATGAAAAAATCTGTACTAAACTAGGTCAAGTTTCTTAGGAGAAAGGGAGAGAATGTCTATGATGAGCTGCATATGTGATGATAATATCACATTTCCGGATGTTCTGCAATGTGCTGATTGAGACATCCCCGTTTGTGTTCTTCTGTCTGAGTTTATGTCTGTCTCTGTCTGCGTTCAGGAGGTAAAGGCAGCAGTAAGGCAGCAGTCAGGAGGTAAAGTGTACATCAACACATTTATTTTCCCTCGTTGGCTTGGGTATTGAACTAGCAACCTCACCAGACTAATGCTTTAACCTGCAAAGCTGTTGCATTTCTAGACTCAGATGATCTGAGGCTGATCTCTTTTGTTCTAATTCTAATGACTGCTGATGAACACCTTCAGTTGTTCTCTTTCTGTCTCACTTACAGACTTGGATAGTTGCAGGTCTCTGTCTCTTTATGGCATCTGTGAGGGCAGCGCCATTGAGGCTATCTCCATTTTGACTTTTTTCCATTTTCCGTTTATACTGATCCCTCCTAATGACTCAGTGGGAGGAATTCATATGACTCTAAGGCAGTAATCAGGAAGTATCAGCCGAGAAAGTTAGAAGAAAATGGTGGAAGCCCTCAATGGCAATGTACATGCTAAAAAAGTTAAGTTTAAGTTCAGACCTCTATCCATCTCTATGATCTCACCATTCCTCTCTTTCATGCATTGTCTCTCTGCCTCCACCCTTCATGGCTTTCCTCCCCCACTCTTCCAATACAAACTCATGTCCGTTGATATCCATAGCTATTGAGTGAAGTGCTTCAGTGAGTGTTGGCGATCTAATGAATCGTTTTAATAGAATCATTGAATTACTCTAAAGTAGAATGCCCTGCAGAGAGTGCCGATGCTTTCGCTTCGATTAACCAGATCCCCTCACCATCTGTGTGTGAGGCGAGAGCTGGTGAGGAATGCGATTTGGAGTGGATGGAGAGTCGACAGCTTTATGTAATATCTGAACAGCTAGCATCCCCCCAGCAGCATTCACACACTGGCAACTACTAATGAAGGACTTATCACCAGATGTCTAGATGAACACCGAAGAGGGAGACAGTCTTTCTGCAGGTTCAGTTGGATCATAGATGGGGTGTGCGTGTGCGTGTGTGTGTGTGTGCAAGTATACACGTATGTTTGTGGGTGTGAGTGCAATTTTGTATGTATGTGAGTGTGGGTGTGTTTCTGTGTGTATGTGAGTGAGTGTGGATGTGTGTTTGGGTGTGTTTCTGTGTGTATGTGAATGAGTGTGGATGTGTGTTTGGGTGTGTTTCTGTGTGTATGTGAGTGAGTGTGGATGTGTGTTTGGGTGTGTTTCTGTGTGTATGTGAGTGAGTGTGGATGTGTGTTTGGGTGTGCGTACGTACGAGGGAGTGTTGAGGCAAGAGCAGATGAGATTACTGAACAGAGAGCAGTATCTGTCTTTTTCTTGATACTCCTTGGTGTATGGCTGAGGTTAAAGGCTGCTTCTATGAAAGGTGGTTCATTTATTTACAGGGACACATAATCATACCAATTCCCCTATTGTAGGTAAAATGTCCTATTGACCTTCCATGGTTCTAATCCTGTTAACAACATTGTTATAGATTAGCATTATAAAGAGGATTGTTTGGAAATCCACAACACACACAATCTTAGCCAGTCAGTCAATGCTGATTTATTTACAGTAAGCACTGAAGCCTGGTATAAGGTCATTACCCACACATTGCCTCTGCTCAATAAATTACAGTTTGAATTACACACACACACACACACACACACATACACTCATACACATATACACTCACAAACACACATGTTCACACAAACTCACACACGCACATATACACATGTTTTTATACCTGAGACCTAACCCTGACCCCAACATCCATGTTCCCTACTCCTTAGTCATAAACCTAACCCCACCCTTTTGTTTTAAATGCAAAATTCGTATTCAGCTGAACATAAATACTATCCAATTGATTATGTTTTGTCTGTGTGAGATCAGTGATCCACGTCCAGAGGCGTAATTACAGACAGCCCGGTCGCACTGGGGCCCGATGGGTTGGGGGGCCCATAGAGAGTGTGGGCTCTTCAACAATGCGTTGGGCGGAGAACAGGCCCAGATATACTCAGATTGCCACCTCAGAAATACTCATGTATTCCAAAAAGTGCTGATATTAGATTAAACATGTTGGCATTTGCTCTATATGCCCTTGAAAAGGCAAACCCTTCTTCATCATAGTTTTGGGTAAAATAGTCACTAGCAATCTATAACAAAATTATATACTTATTCTACATAAACTATAAAAACTATAAATAAACTATAAAAAACTATTCAACTAAATGTATTTTCTTCATATACAGATAGGCAATTATGATCACTGGGTAAAAAAGTCACTAGCAATCTATAACAAAATTATATACTTATTCTACATAAACTATAAAAACTATAAATAAACTATAAAAAACTATTCAACTAAATGTATTTTCTTCATATACAGATATGCAATGATGATCACTGGGTAATATGTATGTTTTGTAATGTCAAGTGACTTCAAATTGCTAGGCTAGCAACAACGCAACAGTGCTTTTTCAAAAGGATTTGTGGTATCTGATGGGCTGCTGTGCCCCTATTTAACAGGCTATTATAATTTGGGAGTCAGGTCACCGCCCAGGGCCTGGTTCAATGCGTGTGTGTTTTTCAGATCTGGGTAAAGCCGCTGTGTGTGCTACCTCACTTTGCCTGTTTACGTTACCAAATGTCAAAGCCCCAGCCATGGTTCTAATTGCTTTCTCTTCGACCTCTCTACTTTCCCAATACAATAGCCTAAGTAACTCATTCAACTGTAAAATCCAACACATTGTTGGTAAAATATATATACGCCGAATGGTGTGTGTGTGTATGTGTGTGTGTGTTTGTGTGTGTGTGCGTGTGTGTGTGTGTGTGTGTGTGTGTGCTTCATAACTAGTAGCTAGCGTGCACTAGGACCTGTTATTATAGCGTGCAATGAGGCCCATCGTAACTATCTCACGCTAGTGTCTATGTCTGCGTAATAAGGACTGATATGAACAGATGTTACGGAGAGAATGAAAGTGGTTGTAGGTGAGAGACATGGTAATGCATTCAGATGTTTTACTATCCTTGTTGGGAACCCAAACATTATAGCCCAATTTACAACTCAGTTTTTCCTGACCATAACCTTTAACATATCTATAACCCTAACCCTGACCATAACCTTTAACATATCTATAACCCTAACCCTGACCATAACCTTTAACATATCTATAACCCTAACCCTGACCATAACCTTTAACATATCTATAACCCTAACCCTGACCATAACCTTTAACATATCTATAACCCTAACCCTGACCATAACCTTTAACATATCTATAACCCTTACCCTAACACCGATCCTAACCGTTAACATACTTTTGGTCATATAGTGTATGTGGACACCCTACCAATTATTGAGTTCAGGCGTTTCAGCCACACCCATTGCTCACAGGTGCATAAAATCCAGCACGTAGCCATGAAATCTCCATAGACAAACATTGATAGCACAGTGGGTCGTACTGAAGAGCTCAGTGACTTTAAATGTGGCACTGTCATAGGATGCCACCTTTGCCCAAGTCAGGTTTGTGAAGTGTCTGTTCTACCAGATCTGCCCTGGTCAACTGTAAGTGCTATAATTGTGGAGTGGAAGCGTCTAGGAGCCACAACAGCCTAGCCACCTGAAGCGTGCAACGTGTAAAAATCACCTATCATCTGTTGCATCACTCACCATGAAGTTCCAAACTGCCTCTGGAAGCAACATCAGCACAAGAACTGTGCGACAGGAGCTTCACAAAATGTGTTTCCATGGTCGTGCAGCTGTACGCAAGCCTTGCATCAACATGGGCAATGCCAAGCATCGGCTGGAATGTTGTAATGCATGCCGCCACTGAACTCTGGAGCAATGGAAATGTGTTCTCTGCAGTGATGAATGATTCTTCACTATCTGGATGAATCTGGGTGTGGCGGATGCTAGGAGAACGCTACCTACCGGAATGCATAGTCCCTACTGTAAAGTTTGGTGGAGGTGGGTTGATGGTCTGAGTTTGTGTTTTATGGTTTGGGCTAACCCCATTAGTTCTAGTGAAGGGTCGTCTTAATGCTACTGGATACAAAGATATTTTAGACAATTGGATGCTTCCAACTTTGTGGCAACTGTTTGCATTTGTAAAGTTTGGGGAGGGCCCTTTCCTGTTCCATGACTGTGCGTCTGGGCACAAAGCAGGGTCCATAAAGACAAGGTTCAATGAGGTTGGTGTGGAGGAATGAGTGGCCTACACAGAGCGCTGACCTCAACCCATTGTACACCTTTGGGATGAATTGGAAAGGGATTGTGTGATCAGTGCCTGACCTGACAAATGCTCTTTTGGCTGAATGGGCTTAAATTCCCGCAGAGACACTTCAAAATCTGGTGGAAACCTTCCCAGAAGAGTGGTGCTATTATGGCTGCAGAGGGGGGACAACTCCATATTAATGCCCATGGTTTTGGAATGGGATGTCCAACAAGCTCATATAGGTGTGATGTTCGGGTATCCACATACTTTAGGTATGTATTTGGTACAAATTTTCATCATGGGTATTGGCAAAATGTCAGGGATTACACACAGTGCATGATGGTCTTTGAACCCTGACTGCCACAGACTGAATGGATGACCCCTCCCACAGCCTCATTCTCTAATTAATGGATGATGTACATTGGTTGCCAGCCACATCTCAATCTGTAGAAAGCCTCTTCTGCAATATAGCCCCCCATCCATCCAGGAGTAAACCCAAGTAAAGATCAGGGATGTAATTACTTAACTGTAGAGAGAAATGCACAGGGGAAGTGTGTGGAGTGGAAAGGCCTTCCTCTTGCCATTTACTGAGTTCATTTAAGTCTCCAATGATTGCCTTCGTGAATTTTATATTTCTTATAACATTAACATAATCTAAACACAAATGCCAAAAATGGTCAACGTGATAGGATTTTGAAATGATAAGAGTATCAGTTTGTTGGGGTTTTTAGGTATTAGAATTGAGTGTGTTGCTGTTGGAATGCCAAGGTTCTGAGTTTTGAAAATGAGGGACTATGGGGATGACAGCTCCACTCCGTGGCTGTTTTCCCCTGAGACCAATCACAAGACTAGAAGGCATCGAGATGTAGAGACTTAACAGAACTACCAAAGAGAAGCACAGTGAAAAGGTGTTTTCAGATACAGCAACAACAGAAAAGAACAGATAGGCAGACACCCTCCCCCAGGTGCAATTGACAGCAAACCCTCCTTGTCCTTATTCTTTGTTAGTCTAATGTCTCGCCTCAGAGACAGGACATCATCACGTTCTCTTAAGGTCGAGAGTTCTTTTTTTTCCACAGTCCAATGGTCTCCTCTGAATTTTCTAGTACAAACGATTTTGTATTGAACTACTTTAGAGTGAAATGTTGTGTTTAAATAGAGAAAATTGATCTGGAAAAAACAATTGTCATGTAATTGTCTATAAATCCCTAACCATTTCAGTTAAAATGTTGATAGTTAGTTACTTATTCCACATGTAGAGTCTAGCGAACAGGACCGTGTTGTTCACTGGCTGGGCAACACTGGAATTCAGTCCTGGGTGCCCATTACATATATTGTTCATAGAAGAAATTCTTGTTTGTATATTCTAATGTTATACTGTGGGCTATAGTGATTTTACAAAAACATTTACTTGTATATGGAATATGTGTTTTTGATTGCGTTTATATGCACCATAACAGTAGAAAACTTATTTCTTGGAAGAAATAGTTATTTCACTGTAATTTGAAAACCAATAAAAACAAAGTTCCCAAAGTCATTAAATGTAATTACTAAATGATCCATGTTATGACCATCTTAACATCTTTCCATGTGTTAGCTTATTAGTAATACAAATGAATCCCTTATTAAAGAAAGAAAAGAGACAAAAGGAGGCTAAGATAGGAAAAAAAGGGAGTAAAGAAACAGAGGAAAGGAAGACTGAATGTAAGAGGGAGAGACAGTGACAAAGAGAGACTGAAGAAAGTGAAGAGTGTGAAGAGGTTTCTGACACCCAGTTGTGATAGTTTAAGTCTGAGTCCTTTCTGTTTTCTCCCCAGGAACCTGCTGTAGTCAGTGGAAGAGAACAGTAAGAGGGACTTGAACAATACTGTTTTCCACAACAAACATGTGTAAATTGGGATAAATATAGAATAAAACATGGTCATCAGGATTGAATTAATTAAAAGACCTATGTTGGGCGGTTGGGGGGTATAAAGTAGTCCTCAATATGGTGTAAATTAGGTAGACATTCCTGTGTGTTGGAGTAGGTTCCTCTATTATGTCATTGATTAACGAAGGAGTCCTGTCCATCCTCATAAAGTCTCTATGGTAATAAACAAAGGGGGTGACTGTGCATTCACAAATCTCTTTGGATGGCAGGTGCTTTCAATCAATAAACAACCACAACAAATTAACCTCTGTCAGCTAGTCTGAATTAGAATCAATCAATCTTTGGTGTTACTTCAAAATACTGCATTCACTGGGTAACCGCTGATTTTATGGATTGAGTTTGTCAATCATGTTGATTGTTTAGCTTTACTGCTGACTCCAGCTGGTCTGTGCTTTGTCTCGTTTAAACATTCTTTATCAGCGCTGCATCTCTTCATGTATTTACATTCTGTCGTTTGCCTGATGGAAGAAATGGGGCCTACGTCTGTTCATGTTTCATAATGATTTGAATTAAGAGTTTACTGATTCAATTAACATTTCCTCCTAATCTGTGCTGATGTGACAAGTGGATCTGGAGATACTGCCTTTATTGGGCCTATATGAATTCTAGCTACTTTTGAAGAATATGCCATGCCCCCAAAATGAACAAGTAATGCTTTAAGGCCTACAGAGAGTTGTTTGTTTATTTCATTAGGATGCTCATTAAGACAGAACAAATACAATACTTAACTTAAATTTCAAATCGATATAGATGTAAAAATGTCCTGAGCTGACAAAATAAAACAACTGAAAGCTTTATCCTAAGCCTACATTCAGTCAGATCTATCAATTTGGCTAAATACTTGTATACATGAAAGAAAGGCAGCTACTTATCATGTCAGTTAACAAATTGATAAATTATTTTTGTTTTTTATTGTCAGTCAGGCAGTCTGGCTCTATACTGTATAATGTAACTGTACATTTCCTTGAATTTGTCCTGGACTGTGAAAATGTCCATATGAATGTGGCATATCAAATGGGGTAAATGTGTGTCAGTGTCACGGTTGTGGATGTGAGACACAGGCGCAGAGAAGCAAGGGTGGCTGTAATCCATGGTTTTAATCAAAAAGAACCAAAATAATAGCAGCAACCAGTGACGTGGGGCATCAAGCTCAAACAAAACCAAAATGAACCACACTGGGTGTGGCCAAACATGAACATAAGTAGGATCCCCAATTGGAGGCAATGATCTACACCTGCCTCCAATTGGGGAGACCAAAATGAATAGAGGTGTCTAGAGGCACCACCTGCTGTCCTGTCCTGACTATGGCCCCAGCCCAGCGCAGAGATGGCTAGGGGCATAGCCAGGACCTGACAGTCAGTTGACACTGCAGACCAATTTAACACATTTCTTACACAAAAATAATCCATCCATTGTCTTTACTTTTGGCTAAGAGAGACTGGCATGTACAATATTGATATTAGGCCTCTGATTATAGTGAAGAACAAGTCATGCCGCTATGTTCTGGACCAGATGCAGCTTTCCTAGGTCCTTCTTGGCAGCACCTGACTGTGTGTCTGGGCATAATAGAACTAACTGGAACTATTTGTTTAGGAATGCAGTGATTAATCTAGCATGGTTGCTGACTTGTATAATCTTGAATCACCAGCAGAGACAGACACAGATCTTCTCCTTAAAGCAGTGTGGGAGATCTCCTAACCCTGCTAATAGATCAATGAATCAATTAGTGGTTCACCCATCAGGGGATTAATTGGCTCAGCAAAAGTAACAAGGGTGAAATTAAACATTTTTTAAATTTCTTTGTGACCATCAAGTGATGTCTTGGTACACAGAAATGCTCCTGCATTGTTTTCATTAATATTTTTGTAACCCACAGAAAATGAGACACGTGAATGTTATCGCAAAATTACAGTGTGTATAGAACATGAATATCTTCAATTCTGCTAATATGGGAACAGTGTTCAGGATAAGCTCTTTTATACATTAAAGTGTCTGCAAACTGGACATCAAATCTTAGGATTGTTCACATGATATGTTATTTTTAAGGATCATCTGAATCACCCACCCCAAGATGTAAACCCCAACTGTTATCTTGTGGTGGTAGCAGGGCACAGGAGCTGAGGTGGTGGGCCGAGAACTAAACAAGCTTAATAACGACAGGCTCAAAAACAAAGGGCTCAAACTGCAACGTCATATAAAACAATGACGGACAAGAAACACAGGGAACTGGAAACTAAATGCAAGTAGGAACATGATCAGGGGCAAACAAGACACAGGCAACAGGACTAAACTAGACACAGAGGAAGTCAATAAACACAGGGGACTCAAAAAGAACGTAGAAACACACTAACTAGAAAGAAAATACAATGCACATAGAAATATGACACCTGGCACGGCACTGGCCGTGCGGAATACATGTGGAATCAAACTCTGTTGTATAGTAGGTCTTGTGGCTGAGGTAGTGAGAGTCATTCTGACTAATCCAATGGCTACCTGTTGGAAGGATGTAAAACTGTAGGAGGAGAAATAGTTGCTGCGCTCCCGACTACTTGCAGTAATGTTTTTTGCATGCTTGCCATGGATTTCTACAAACATAATCCATTTCTGTCTGACTCCTGGGTTTTTTGGGCAGCTGAATAAAGATACATTGCTATAGGCTCTATGCCAAATGTGACAATGCTGGTAAGACAGATCCCAACTGAATTTGCAGCATGATGCACAAAGAGATAATTTGCCTCATGAGGGGAAATCAATGAGGAAAACAATTTCTACAGTTGATCCTGTCTGGAAAATTCCAGAAATTGAAGAAGGGGGAAATGCTTGGAGTGAAATGTGTCAAAGCATGATTTTTGTAGCTCTTATTGTAAACTATTGTTGGAAGTATTGAGGGCCTCTGCAAATTATTTTGACAGAGTTGTGTTATACCAAAGACCACATCATGTAATAAAGGTGTCAGAGATGCACTCAAGCAAAATCTTCAGACACCTCGTCCTAAATCATGTTCTAAAATCAACATGAGATTTATCAGAGATGCCAGCATAGAAAGCAACCCCTTCTGGTTGCCCATCAAGTCAGCCACAGCTACAAACCCCCAAAGAAAAAAAAAGTTTTCTTGGATTTTAAACAGCTCTGAAAGTGATCAGTATTCCTAATGTCCTCTGACATTTTGTATAAGGCAGGTTTAGAACGTATTACATTTAATCTCATAGAATCATTTACTGAAATAGCATATTTTTAAGGGAAGAAATTATGTTAACACACTTAAGGAAACAGTTTCTGGGAAACCATTCCCTTTATCAAGTAAAATCTATCAATAGTGTTGATTAGGATAAAATACTAAAAAACAATACAAATATGAAAAAACAGCACATAGAAATTTTATTTAATTTTATTTACTGTCTTGGAGGTCAATTGGTTTACATAATGGAGAGAGAGGAGCTTGCATTTCAATCAGCTTTGCCACTATATCCCTCTTATTCAAATATCGCTGCCATTGCCCCTAAAATGGGTATTTGGATATTTTTATTAGTGACACATATCAAATATTTCCACCACTCCCATCTAAGTCCAAGCGGGCTGATATAAGGCAATTCAATTAACACACCATGTTCAACAGTTTAAAAATGTCAGAGCTCTGAAAGCTTTAACAGGTCAAAACTGCAAATGGCTGACACTAGTGCTGTCTTAACAGCAGCTGAAAATATAACCCACAATGCTGCAGCACGACCACGGGCACAAGAATGTCCCAAGACATGTGCTTTGTTAAGATACAGCCCTGACACTAAGTCATGACAGTGAATAATTATGTGAAGAGAGAGACAGCAATCAAACTGGGACGGTTGTGTCAGTTTCTTCAGCATGAGACCCAAAATCATTAGGGCTGACCTCGTACCAGTGTAGCCACTCCCACTGCTCCCATTGCTCATTTGATTATGCAGTATCTCTGAAGCTGCTCCATTATGCTGATGAGAAAGCTTCAGAAGGATTCCCAGTAAAGCATTAGAGACACACAGCAGGCTCGAGTGGCTTGGAAAGTTGGGAGCACCTGTGCTCCCAACGAAAATGTCGATTTCAGTCCCACCCATAAAATACATTAACATTTATAGTTTTTCTCAATCGTTTTGGCTCGTTTTTTTTGTCTTAACATTCTCTAAACTGTAACTGCAATCGTCACAACTGTTTCATGGGACATCACAACTCTATGGCATGTCTGCAAAATGTAGTAACTCACCCAAAACATTTAATTCATACTTCGAAACCTAGTTATTGTGTCAGTAAATTGGCCAATGCCACCAAAATTATTTTTTTTGGTCATCGTGTGAGACGTACTGGACAAAATGTTTAGATGTTTTTTCACCATGGCAATCAACCCTGGATTAATCAATTCAATCAATCAAATGTATTTTATATAGCTCTTTATGCATCAGCAGTTGTCACAAAAGGCTTTTACAGATACCCAGCCTGAAACCCAAAAGAGAAAGCAACAGTAGTTAAAGCACAGTTGTCTAGGAATTAATAGAATGGCTGAGGGAAGCTGCCTCTTCAGTTATGGAAATATGCTTATAATTAACTTTACTGTGGCAACTCTAATTTTGTATCTTTAATTGTGTCTTCCTTCAGTATTGCATTCTGAGTGTTTGGCTGGTGGCTCAGGTAACCTAGGCCTGGGACCAGAAACACATGTTAAGCAAGGTATTGTGTTAGATGAATGGTTAGTTGATTAAGCTGATTAAGCCCATGTCGATCATGAAAGATATTTCTCGCAGTTTTCTTATTGATTAACGAAGGCAAAGTCTGACTTATTCTTCCACCAGACATTCTGCGCATGTTGGTGGACGTGTATGGGAGATAGTTTAGAAATGCTTTGGAGAAACGTTTTAAACAAGGAATCGGAATTCAAACTAATACAAAGCAGAATATTTTCTAGTCAACATCTATGTATTGGAGAAGTATACCCACTCTGATTCACAGACAGAGCTACGATTGATCATCCATGTGAAGAATGTATTGTGCAAATCTCAGAAGGCATGCTTTGAAAGTTATTAATTAGTCATGAGATGGTAAGGTATACAAACCCACATGGTATTTGTGTAGCCCATTATATGCTATACTGGGAAAAACTGAAATGCCTTCAAATGTACATGCATTCCTATTTTATGTAACAGATGGAGTTGTTACTGAGTTGCTACTGTTCTTTTCTCCCCGAGTCTTTCACAATTCCTGTTCACTCGTATTGTCTCATTACAGCAACTTCTGCCAGGCTTATGAGAGTTGACAGAGTGCAACAACCATTTATGGCCTCAGACCGACTAACGACTAATAATGTAAAGGCTACACTGGAAAAGTGAGAATATAAGAACTGTGCTACTACTGTCTTGTGGGTGAAAATACATTAGTTGCAGGTTTCTGGCCTAATTCTAAATTGCACTGCGGCATTGCTATTTTGTGCCGATAAATTTCAGTGTGACTGCTGAAAGTCAGTCAGGGAAGCAGTGTTGCTGAGTGAGTGAGCTGTAGGGAGTTACGGGAGGGCCGGGGGAGTGTATATCTTTGTGGGTGAGGGAGTGAGCTGTAGGGAGTAACGGGAGGGCCGGGGGAGTGTATGTCTTTGTGGGTGAGGGAGTGAGCTGTAGGGAGTAACGGGAGGGCCGGGGGAGTGTATGTCTTTGTGGGTGAGGGAGTGAGTTGCAGACACAACACACAGTATGAGGTGCACTCTCCACTTTCCACTGGTAGAATATGTATTCAGCAGTCATGATGGTAACCCATCACTCCTGTCAGACCCGAGCAAAAACTCTTAAATGTAGCAGCCTACCAGGATGGAAACAAGGTAATTTTTCAGTCTGATTTGTTGACTACAACAGCAACTGTAATAGTCAAGCCCACTATGCGGTCTGCCTTTTTGGCCAGGGTAAAGAAAGCACAAACCTATGTGTATTTTTTGGCAGTTTGTTTGTGTGAAAATATAAATGGGATTAAATTTGATTATTTAAACTTGGGCTGACTAGTTCACCTGGAAATGTTAAATCCAAAATGATTAATCAACAAATACAAGAGCTGATACACATTTTTTATTTGGTCGCAATTTGCATTGGGCTAAACCACAGTGCAATTCATACATAGGCTAACTAAAACAGGAAACCCCTCTGCAGTACCTCTTTAAAACATCAGTCATATGAAAAAGTACAAGAGCCTTTTGGGTGGGATTTGAATTTTTAGTGGTCATTGGGCTGAAAATGTTAGATACACCTGGCAATCCTGAACACGGTTAAATCATGTTCCCAAGTGCAATACAGACATTTTAAGCAACACATGGAAAAACATGACCCGAATGTAAAAGCAAGTAAATTCATGTTGAATACTAGACTATTAGCACTGCATGCTGATCTGGAGCTTTGCGGAAATGGTTTTGTTCAGCCCAAAAAATATGAGTCAATTTTTCCGGTTTAATATTACATTGGACATAACAGTATGGGATTTTGGGTGATACTGGCCTATCTGTTAGCGCTGCTGTTGTCGGTGCTACTGGGGTGAAGTTAGTTTATTGTGCATGAAGCTCTGGCCCAATTTGGTTCAATACATCAGTGTCATAGACTATAAACCCACATACCAGATGGTCCACAAGGGCATCGTGTAGATGTGGACAGTCAGGCTCCTCCCTTGTACAAAGGGCAGATGCCTTTTAGACCGTAATGTTAATTCCTGCATTCTATTGGACAGCATATAGGATGGAGCAGACTAGAACTTGCGTTTTTTTTCTTGGTTTGCTTTAGGCCATTGTCGACTTCTATGCTATAGCCGTTGCTATAGATGTCTGCCTTGAACCTGTCACGCTTTACTCAGTATACATAGAGATACAGGAAGAGTTCTCCTCTTAGTTGTAAGAGAAGCTGACGTAATGGTTTCCCACAAATTTAGGCTAGACAGCTGCATACCTCAGGGACAAAGGTCATGTCTTAGTGATTGATTGTGGATTAATCACACTGCTCACACTCTATAATGATTTCTCGTGTTAAAGAGTTTATCCAGTCAATTGGATTGATCTAATTTCATTAATTGCTCAAGCCATTCCACATTCCACAATATTATCAAAATGTGAAGGTGTCGATTGCAATCCTCGCAATTTACTATTTACAGACATAATTCTCACCATATGTTAGTTACAGTGGGACCAAAGAGTGCCAGTAGAAGACTAGTTTTGATCAGTCATGAATATAAAATTGCTGAAAAAATGGGTATGTGTGTTTGTGTGTGTGTGTGTGTGTGTGTGTGTGTGCGTGTGTGTGTGTGTGTGTGTGTGTATGTGTGCTGCAAAATGATGTGGTGATGCAGAGACTGATAGCTGATCTGGGAGCCACCTTCACAGTGCTTTGGCCCTAACCCTTCATTGTTCACTCTCATTTTCTCTCTTGCTCTCTATCTCTCTCCCAGTTTCAAGTCAAAGGGCTTTAATTGTCATGGAAGCTTTGCCAATTGCTTTCCTTTAGGTGGTTGTGAAATTAATCATCTCTTTTCTGTATTTTGATCATTAAAGTGTATAGTCCTAATTCAGTTATGCATGCATTATTTGAACACTTCAGCAAAACTGTAAATGGAGTCTTAATTTGATTGTTTATCCATATCGATAATTATCAATAGGGCAAGTGGACCCCAGACCTCACAATTGTATGTTCTTTTGATGGCGTAGAAAGACTGTCTTGCCTTGAATCTTAGGTCATTTACAGCCTTGTTGAAATTACTTTTCGTATTGATGTTTGGGCTGAGTTCACTGTAATTATTTATTTTCTGTAGGGTAATGGTGTCTAGGTATTTTAGTCAGAATAATGACCCAAGTGGGCCTCAAGCTGCATCCACGTCTCAACCCTGGGCCCTCAGGGAACAAAGCTGTATGTTTCTTACCAATTGTAACTTATTGTTTTTGTACCTCAAATCATATGACAACAGGGTGTAATGACATTATTGTGTATATAAAAACAAGATTTTCATAAAGGTTTTTGTGCACTGAATATTGATATTTTTCAATTGCATTTTCAGCTCTACAGAATAGTTTTTATTTATACCTGCGTTCTAGACTAAAGCTCACATATACAATATGAAGTTTGACTTTTATCAGAAAGGAGCTTCAACTGTAAAAGCTTCCACCACTCTGTGAAGTAACCCATCCTATATGTAGCCTAATGATCTGAATGTTTCTATTGCTAAAATTCAAGTAATTATTCAATCCACTCATTTTAGATCCGCAAAAGTCTGGTTTAAACAAATTGCTGATACAAAAAGGGTTGCAAAATGTGACCATTTGAAATCTACTCTGAATCTATTTAAAATATATAACATATTGTATATGATTTAAAATACTATTTTTTATCATTTTTTATCAGTATTAAATTGGAAATAAGTGGGTACTTTTAACACACTGAAGCATACTTTTTTAATAGTACTTAACTATTTTAATACTATCTAGTTGACTAAAGAAAAACACAAGTGGTCCCAAAATAAAACACTTCAATTATACAGCTTTTTTGGCTTGGCAGTCCCCACAAAGACAGAACAACAAATGTGTTACTGTGTGCCATTAATATAATGCATATTGATAAAAAACACAGCAGCCTGATAATCTTGAGCAAAACGTTATAAGGTTATTTCTGCATGGATGAACTGTATCTGAGATGTCAGCATTATTTTATTTTCATTAACTTTATAGTTGAAAAGGTCCAACTTACATTTTCACAGTTGTTCTAACATTAAAAGACATGGTGTCTGAGGTAAAGGGCACACACAAAGCATAATAGGCAAAATCACAGTTACATTTCGTGAAAGCAGAAGTTGGGAGATGACTAGAATTTAAAACCATAGCAGTGATTAGTAATTCAGTTTTCTTGCATTCACCCAAAAAGGAAGGTTTGGATACATTTTCCTGTTAAAATTAATCAGAAAGAACCATTTCACAACTATTTATTTTTTGTTTTAATGGAGGGAGGGATGGAGAGATGAAGGAGGGATGGAGGGATGAAGGAGGAATGGAAGGATGCAGGAGGGATGGAGGAGGGATGGAGGAGGGAT
>JACXGI010004775.1:11926-51396 GCA_016801175.1 Esox masquinongy | reverse complement strand
TGAGTACAAAAAGCACAGAAAGGTTAGGTTCATACTCTACAGTGGATATAAAAAGTCTACACACCCCTGTTAAAATGCCAGGCTTTGTAAAAGAATGAGACAAAGATAAATCATGTCAGAACTTTGTCCACTTTTAATGTGACCTATAATGTGAACAATTCAATTGAAAAACAAACTGAAATCTTCGAGGGGGAAAAATAAAAACCTTACAATAACCTGGTTGCAAAAGTGTGCACACCCTCTTATAACCGGGGATGTGGCTGTGTTCAGAATTAACCAATCACATTCAAACTCATGTTAAATAGAAGTCATTACACACCTGCCATCATTTAAAGTGACTCGGATTAATCACAAATAAAGTTCAGCTGTTCTAGTAGGATTTTACTGACATTGTCTTTTGCATCTCAGAGCAAAAGTCATGGTCCACAGAGAGCTTCCAAAGCATCAGAGGGATCTCATTGTTGAAAGATATCAGTCAGGAGAAGGGTACAAAAGAATTTCCAAAGCATTAGATATACCATGGAACACAGTGAAGACAGTCATCATCAGGTGGAGAAAATATGGCACAACAAAGACATTACCAAGAACTGGAGGTCCCTCCAAAATTGATGAAAAAACGAGAAGAATACTGGTCAGGGAGGCTTCCAAGAGGCCTACAGCAACATTAAAGGAACTGCAGAAATTTCTGGCAAGTACTGGCTGTGTGCTACATGCGACAACAATCTCCCGTATTCTTCATATGAATGGGCTATGGGGTAGGGTGGCAAGACTGAAGCCTTTTCTTACAAAGAAAAACATCCAAGCCCGGCTGAAGTTTGCAAAAACAAACATCAAGTCTCCCAAAAGCACGTGGGAAAATGTGTTATGGTCTGATGAAACCAAGGTTGAACTTTTTGGCCATAATTCCAAAAGGTATGTTTGGCGCAAAAACAACACTGCCCATCACCCAAAGAACACCATACCCACAGTGAAGCATGGTGGTGGCAGCATCATGCTTTGGGGCCGTTTTTCTTCAGCTGGAACCGGGTCCTTAGTCAGGGTTGAGGGAATTATGAACAGTTCCAAATACCAGGCAATTTTGGCACAAAACCTTCAGGTGTTCATTAGAAAGCTGAAGACGAAGAGGAAGCTCACCTTTCAGCACGACAACGACCCAAAGCACACATCCAAATCCACAAAAGCATGGTTTCACCAGAAGATGATTAACGTTTTGGAATGGCCCAGCCAGAGCCCAGACCTAGAATCCAATTGAACATCTGTGGGGTGATCTGAAGAGGGCCGTGCACAGGAGATGTCCTCGCAATCTGACAGATTTGGAGCGCTTTTGCTCAGAAGAGTGGGCAAATATTGTCACGTCAAGATGTGCCATGCTAATAGACTCCTACCCAAAAAGACTGAGTGCTGTAATAAAATCAAAAGGTGCTTCTATCAAGTATTAGTTTAAGGGTGTGCACACTTATGCAACCAGGTTATTGAGAGTTTATTTTTCCTCACACAAAAATTTCAGTTTTTTTCAATTGAATTGTTCACGTTATAGGTCACATTAAAGGTGAAAAAAGTTCTGATATGATTTCTTGGTCTCATTCTTTTACATCACAAGAACCTGGCATTTTCACAGGGGTGTGTAGACTATATCCACTGTACATTGAGTTTTTATATGTGGATTACAGCTGTGTGCAGAGACCCCAGGTGTTATTTTTTATATGTATGTCTCTGTCTGCATCATTACACTTTTTTACCTTTGCTCTTTGGTGCAAACAGAATTGCTTGTGAAATACTGTGAGATAGAGAGAGCATATGGCCAAAATAAGAATGTAACATATAGGTCTGTGCATAGACAAGTGTGGTTTTCTATACAAATTGTTTCTGATGCCTCTTATAATGAGAAAAACTCCGCCAAGTAGAGTGAAACTGAAAGACTTGCAGCTCAACTTCAGTTCACAATTTTTATTTATTCACTTTTTCCTTTTCAAAAGATTCTGGTGAGAAAGTTTCAACATAACTTAAAAATAAGCCTACTTACTATAAATGCTAAAATACATTTGTATACAAAAAACAATTGCTTTGAGAAAAAAATGTTTTCAAAGTTTCAATTCTTCACTTTGCAAGAATGATTACACAGAGTCTATCTAGCTCAGGGTAGGATTCCGTCTTAGCTCTGTCCTTGATGTATGCTTGGGATAATTATCTAGCTGGGAAACCCACTTGCAGCCATGTCTTAACCTCTCAGCAGAATCAATCAGGGTTTTTTTCTAAAATATACCGGTACTCATTTCAGTTTAATCAAAATGAAGATGTGTCATCAAAAAAGAACCCCTTCCCTACTGTAACACCAACAGTAGTGGTGAAATGTTGATCTTATTGGGCTATGTTTTATTCCATTGGTTCTAGGAACTGTACCTAGTGGGATATTTTTCAAAAACCCGGTTGCGACGTGGTCTCAAGCAGGGGTGGGTATTGGAAAGTTCCTTGTGATATGATATATATCACGATATGCATGTTATGATTCAATACATCACGATTCATCGTGATATCACAACAATACTTACTGAAGTGCTAAAGAAAACCTTAAATAATATTAGGCTACATATGTCAAAGGCAATCTTTAGCTAATCCCTTTTAGCAACCCTTAAGAAAAAATAATAATCACTCAATTTGAAATAACTTAGAACTTCTAAATTGAATATTAAGGTTTGACCTTCAGGACAGTTTAACCAGTCAACTGTCACAATGGTGGAGAGGAGGAACCAGCCGCAGGCAGAGTGACAGTCGATGTTGCAGATTAATTGAAAATAAACACAGAGCACAAAAAACAAACTGAATGTAACGCAAAGGTTGGAACCACTGCCCACTGACCGTGAAAACATACGGAGACAGGGAAGAATGACCGACAAATGAGGGGAGTAGAGGAGCAACATTTAAACACATACTAATGATGGAACTGGGACCTGGTGTGAGTGATGATTAGAGACAAGACACATGACAAGTCCGGGATGTGTTCGTGAACAATGGGAAACCGGGAAAAGCGGGAGATGACGGAGCTGTCCGTCACGTCACCGTCACATCAACACAAAGAATTTAGCAGTGTACAATTCTTAAAAGTATATTCTTTGCGAAACCTCAAGCAACTTATTATAATTATTTTAATAAATAAAAGAGAAATGAAAATAACTTAAGGGCGGTACTGTGTAATTTTGAAAAAATTAAGCTATACTAAATTGTTGCATAGATCAACTTTAAGCTCTGTATTATAATTATTTAGAGAAATTAAAACAAAAAGTAAACTAGATACTGAAAAAAATGCTACATATGAATTACTTCTGAGTGTCAGGATTGTTGTTCAAAAACAGTAATTGGTCAACATGCTCTGAAGTGAGTGTACTCTGTGATGATATTGATTCTAGAGATCAGGGAATCAATACAATATTGGGAAAAAAGAACTGCAATTCTAGATTAAGTCATTGTATCGGCACAGCACTAGTCTCAAGTGGATGTTCTAATGAGACAATGAAATAAAATGTATAAAGAATTATTCATGGCCACAAAAACGTCTTATCTGCCAAGGTGTTTTTATTACAGGTCTAGCTCCAAATGTTTTTTTGTTCCTAATCTCAGTGAACAAAAATATGTTGTATTAACAGACATTACAAAAGTAGCAGAGTGTCCTCAACTGAATGATGCAATATCCTTCTTTATATCTTCTCTGCAATGGTAATATTTCATTTTGTGTCTTTTTGTTGTCCATGATGTGACCATTACATTTAGCAAAAGATGAGGTTAGTTAACGAAACCAAATTCAGAACTGTATGTTATAAAATACCAGGTGATGATAAATCCTGATTCTTAAAGATCCTTCAAACACAGACACCAGGCAGGTCTAAAATCAAACAATGTTGTTGCTGCATGATTGTAATTAATTTAAGAAATCAATCATTTTGTTAGACAATGTTACCCACCACTCCATTAACACAGCATCAGGGACAATCTACACCACCTAGTACTATAGGTTCATTTAACATCCTTTTAACAGAAGAATAAAGAATGAGTAGATTATGCTGTATGTAATCATTACCAGCAAAATAAGTTCAGTCTGTCACTGCACCACTACTGTCATCTGGGAAAAATGTCCTAACAAGGTTTGGACAATAGTTACTAACACATATTACAATAAAAATAAGTATGACCACAACAGCTGAACATATTAATCGGATTACATTGACCTGTCTCACATAATCTATAGCATCCTTATGGACTTCTTCATGAAGCTCCTCTGAAATATAGAACAGACATATGTATGTAAAAACACGTAACCTGACATATACAGTAGTAAAAAGAAACAATAGATTTTCCACACGACATGAAAATCAGCCCTACCTTCCCCATCCTTACAGACATGAATGGTGACTAGATTGACATCTGATGAGTTCACTTGACTGAGTTTAAGTTTTTCTGTGGTGTACACACAGTTGTAGATGCCTGAGTCCTCTTGTCGAGAATGGTTGATGATAAAAATGGTGTCATCTTTATCTTTCTCCAGCTCTCTTATTCGTAGTCCATTTCCATTTTTGCAGAGGTAAACATAGACCTTGCTCAATGGTTCTCTGAGACCTGTAGTGCTGCACTTTAAATGTAAAATATTTCCTTCTCTCATGTGGTTACTAGCTGCAAAGAGCTTCGCCGGGTAGATATTAGCTTCATCATGGAAGGGTATAAAAGAGTTGATTATTAAAGTTTCACAAGATCCAATGTTTCAAATGGAAATGCAGATACATTTGCTATACTCTGATAAAATTATATTACCGTGTGAAATTATGTGAAATACATCGTTTAGAATATAATTATTTCAGCTTACCTGGCTCTGCGAAATTAACCAATAAAGCTAAAAATAACAAAAAATAAAAAAATTTGCAAAAGTGAAATGATAAAATAATAATAATGTATATAGCTGGTATTTGGTACTCACGTATTATAAATGAGATGAGACTCATTAGCGTTCTGTGAGTTATTCAAACATTAGACACTGTGACTAAAACCATGTAGCGATGTGAATTACCAGAAAAGTGCAGGGGATGAAACTAGAAGCATACGTAACCTTTACGCAATTTTTCGTCACCGAACTTCAAGCCAAGGCATCACATTTTAAAGAAACACTTAGAAAACCTCTGAACTGATCATCATTGTTTATTGCACAACATTGCAATGTTAACATTAAAATAAGCAACATTAAATGTGACTGATTGGGTGTAAAGAATCATTGGCAGTGCCAGTCAAACCAAGGTCACATCAAATATATAGTGAACTCAATGTATTTGGATACCGATATTTTTATATTTAATATATGCTACATTATGTATCAAAACATTTCTGGACAGTGGCACTGATAAGCAGCTCATCAGGTTTCTGCGTTCACACATTCGTTGATAGCACAGAACCCTCTGTCAGCACAATATTAACTGAAACCTTAGGTACATGATTATTTAAAATTAGGCTCATTTGATCTTTTTTTTCTGTCATACACCAGTCGATATGTTAATTTACTATTAGAAATGTGGACATATGTATTTCTACACCACCTGGCTTTCTAGCAGGCATAAAAGTAAAATACATCTGGTCTCACATCCAGGGTCTGACCAGGACTGGTCCTGCTTAGCTTTAGAGACAGAGGAATATTTCTAACAAGGAACTGACTCAAACCTGGAACACAAGTGAGTGAACTACTAGGTAAAAACAAAAAAAAAACACTTGTTTTTGAACCATTCAGGAATGGAGATGAATGGCCCTGTCACAAACCATGAAGTATACAGTACTGCTTTGTAAAAATTCAACTATAATTATGATTTAGAAATTCCAGACATTGTTCAGTCTTGCAGGGTTTGGCATAAACAGGTTCTGCACTTAGGCCTTGATTTGCTGCATCTATGGATGAAAAGACCCCAACATGTCAAAATTCTGAATCACACAGATTTATGTTGTTAGATAATATTTCAGTTTTGGTCAGACATTAGTTAAAATATTCACAGTATTACTATATACACTAGTAACAATTAAAGAGGTTTGGTATCACTTTATTTGGAGTCTTGATAATCTGTAGGTGCTTTATATTTTATCAGTGTCATTTCAACTATCTACTAACCATAACCCCTACCATAACATTAACCTTAACCTAACCCTTACCCTAAATCATCTTCTCAACCTATTCTTAACTGTAATCTTAACAAGCATTTGTTTAGTTTCTTGATAGTCTGTTGATAGCATGATTATCTACAGAGCACCAACGGACACATGGTCAAAATAAAATTGAGGAGCATTTTGAGACTGCAGTATGCCATGATACACCACAGTTCTGGCGACATTTAAAAACACAAGACTATTTACTGTACAGTGTAAAATAATATGTTGATTCTGTGTACATTTATGCAGCAACCAGCAGCGATAGGATTGCGATCACTATTGATCAAATATCTTATGACAGTTGGTAGCCATATAATCAGTGGTGAATTTACCATAAGGCAGAAGAGGCAATTGCTTCACGCCTTACACCAAACAATAGTAATAATAATAGTAAATGTAATATTAGTAATAAATAGTGCTGTCAAATGATTAAAATAATTAAGTGCGATAAATCACAAAAAGTTCTGTAGTTAATTGAAATTAATCTCAATTTTAGAATGTGTTCAAATTTGTATAAATAAACACTTTTCTGTTTAAAAAGCAGTGCATTATGTTAAAGACATTATGTTTTATTGTAAACTATGGACTATGTCATGGCCCTTAAATTTATCCCCTCAAATAACCACAATGACTGTCAGAATCTATTTGTAGGCCATTTAAATTGAAATAGAAAGTTGCTTGTCTCTGATCCAATAGTTCTACCATCTTCCACTATTGTGTTCCTTACCATGGCACCAAGTACAATAACGGCTGTTTTAGGAATGTATAAAACACATATCAGCTCCCCTATCTGGAATGCTGCAGGCATGTTATCCAACACTGAATCACACCTATGCTTTTCGTGGTTTTGGCCTTGATTTTTAGGCTAAAACGTGGTTAGAATGGGGTTCAGGTGAGGGGTTCGAAACAACTAGCTTTTCTAATAGGTGTTTGGCCACAACCAAATACATATGTTTTTAAAATTATTCCCCAATTCAACCAAATGCAATAAGGTAGGTTACGCAAATAGGCAAAGGCGGAAGCAAGGCAAGGTAACTACAGATGTTCATCCACAAACATTAAAAAGGAGAGATCTGTCATTTATTTATGCACAACAGGAAAGTTGTTGATTCCGCTGTTATAATATATTTTAGTGGAAATGCAACTCGCAGCAACATTAATGTTTAGCTTAGGCTAGCAACAACACGACAGGAATGCATAAGCTACTCTCCATTGTTGTATTGAAAACAGTAAATGTGAAGCGCTCCTGACAACCCCAACATGAGTCAACATTACTCAATAACATTACTCATTTGCAACAGTGTATGGGTAAGTGACAGCTCCTGACCACGTCAAGCACTAACTATGGATGAGTCTGAGGCACAAACAAGAAAAATGGGATGATGGCAACTGAAACATTAACAACGTTAATCATTTTTAATTAATCGCATGCGATAATGCATTAGCTTTAACAGCCCTAGTAATAAATCCTCCACCTTTCACAACAAACTGAATGGGATCACACTGTTGTGGGATGCTCAGCTCAACCTTGTTGTTCTGTGTTGCTTTGATGCAAGAATTGATGGACAGATTCCAAAAGACACGTTTAGTGCTGTTGATGAACACTACTATACTCTAATGACCTGACTAGATCAGAAAAGAAACTTGGGATTTCAAACTTGACGGTTTATTGAGGAAACAAACACAGGCTAATGTTTGGCCGTAGCACACCGCAAATAACACTCATTACACAAACGCACTGCACAGACCTTAAAAACACAACAAACTAATTTAATTAAACAGAAAACAAACACACAAAAGCCAGATCTTGGTCCTAATCTTACAAACATTGAGGCTAAATTTCATGAGTACCTAGGAGGCCATTGTTTCCCAATCCTTTTGGGAAACACTGAAGTAGTCTGGTACATGAACTGTGTGACTAGATCTTCTTACCCAACTACAACACCACTGCAAACTCAAACCTTTTCAATTTTTTTGATCCATGACCTTTATGATTCTGACTGTGAACTAGAAGTGGCCTAACAAACTGCCAGATAGGGTCCCACTCTGTTCTGTGAATTTTAACAATCTTAGAAACCCTAATCGGATAACAGCAGGCCAGCCCATCTTGGTTGCCGTTGTTCACTGGTTGGCCAAACGTTTAATATAAATGGTTATAACAGAACAAATCAAAACAATGATATCATACAAAAATGATCAGCCCACCCCAATAAAAGATGGTTTGGCCCTTCTGGCATTTGCCAGAATTGTCAGATGGTAAATTCTCCCATGTACCAAACTACAGCAGGCACCTGTCATCCAAATGTTATGGTGGGGACATACTTTTCTGGTTTAGGATATCTTTGGCAGGGGGCTACAGACTGGCCTCTGCCTTTGTCCTCCAAATCATCCAGTAGTCCACCACTCAGAAATGGGTGCAAAATAATCCAAACACTAACAGATCATTTACAAAAATTAAAAATGAAGAGACCACTGCACCTTTTTCTTTCCAAAAAAGTTGATAAGGAAAGTTTTGAGTGAGGAACAGAAGCATTCAATTTGCAGTGGTCTCTTAATTTTAACCCTTCTGTTCCTCACTCAAAACCTTCCTTTTCGCAGTGTGTAACATAGGAGTAATTAACTAATTAATGAAAATATGCAGGTGGATGCATGGGTGAGTGGTTCTGAACAAACATTTGCAATATAAATAAACAAGCCTATTCAAATTCACCTAAATTCGATTCTGTGATTCAACTTACAACTATAATAGAGACAAACAGCTCAAATTATAAACACAAACACCTGTAATAGAATTATGAGTTTGTTCAAGTATTTTCTGTTAACCTGACATTGCTGTTTTTCTCTGTATGGTATACAGTAGTATGCAGCGTTGTAGCATTGCAATTGATGTTCCATCATTGACATCTATTTCGTTAATGCGAGCTAAACCCATGTTTGCCACTGGCTTGTATTATTTATTATTGCCATGCATGTGAACAGAGCGAATGTGCAGTATACGTTTTATTTCTTTGAGCAATAATTGGTTGCTTTCAAGGACCACAATACATGTACACTACTGTTCAAAAGTTTGGGGTCACTTAGAAATGTCCTTGTTTTTGAAAAAAAGCTAATTTTCTGCCCATTAAAATAACATCACATTGATCAGAAATACAGTGTGACGTCTGCTCCGCGTGGCACCGCGGCTCCCCTTCCTCTCCGGCATAACCAGAGTGTGGGACACAGCAGGTGGCAGGAGTTAGCTTTCCTGAACCAGACATCAAGGTATGGGAATCACCTTGATGATCACAGACAGTCTCACAGACTGTATTGCGGTCAGTATCATACAAATACTGCATGGTTTAATGTAAGTATGGTGAGAACAGTAGCACATCCACCCTTTAAACAATTTAAATGATGGGCACAAACTACTAAAATTAAAAAGAAATACCATCTATAGGATTACCATTCCTATGCAAGATGTTGGTTTGAAAAAAATCTGTCAATTTTTGGGGTTTTGCATGAAGAAATGTAACACAATTGCAATGCATGCTAAAAGGTGGTATCCTATTGAAACAGCAACAATTGTCACAGAGGCCTATCCAACTTGGCAGGTTGCTGTGCCGGTGAGATCCAGTGCCCTCTCTCCCTCATTTGGATCACGAACACCTGTTTTGTTGTTTATTGCCCTTACCTGTTTCCCTGATCACTGTCCCTATTTAAGTTCCTCTTTTCCTAGTGTGTCTAGTCGGTCTTTGTTTGGCTCGTGCCTTATGTTACAGTTGCTCTGTCTTGATGTTCAGTGTTTATTTTGTTCTAGTTGTAGTTTGTTTAATGTCCTCCTGTTCACCCACAGCACCTCACAGATTATTATTTGTCCGTCGTAAACCGTGTTGGTGCACCTGTTAAAACCTAATACGAAAACAAAGAAAGACTATTGAATTGCTATCACTCCTTTTGTTTCTTTTCCCTTTTTGCCTCACTTTTACGTACTCATTACACTCGCACCACCACACAGAGTAGACATTGTTAATGTTGGAAATGACTACTGTAGCTAGAAATGGTTTATTTTTAATGGAATATCTACATAGGTGTACAGAGGCCCATTAACAGCAACCATCACCCCTGTGTTCCAATGGCATGTTGTATTTAATAATCCAAGTTTTTCATTTCAAAAGGCTAATTGGTCATTAGAAAGCAACTATGTTAGCACAGCTGAAAACTGTTGTGCTGAATAAAGAAGCAATAAAACTGGCCTTCTTTAGACGAGTTGAGTATCGGGAGCATCAGCATCTCTGATGTTTAACCTCAAGAAATTGAGAACCAGAATGTCAAAGGCTTGCAAGGCTGTAACTGCTGCAAATGGAGCATTCTTTGATGAAAGAAAAGTAAAGTTTTATTTCAATTAAAAATCATTATTTCTAACCTTGCTATATGTTCTGTTCAACCACATTTCATGTATGTTTTCATGGAAAACAATGACATTTCTAAGTGACCCCAAACATTTGAACAGCAGTCTATGTTAATTTAAAAATCACCATTTTACTTGGCCCCTACTACATCACTTATCAGGAGCTGTCATTGGACATTAACCTGTGTTGTTCTTCCTTACATGCACTGAAATCCAAAAGGCCTACATAAGCTTCATGTGATAAATCAGAAAGTTTAACAGGGAATAAAAAAATATTAAGATATTCTGTTTTTCATCCTGAAATATGAAATGAAAATAGGTGTGGAAATGTAAAGGAGGTAGAACTTGGGTGTAGACCGGAAAGCATCTATACCTAAGATTATTATAATATTGATTTGTAAATGTTAAAGATCATTTGGAACCAACAGCTTACAACAATACCTTGGTACGTGTCATCTGCCTCTGTTTTGGAGATTAAAAGACGGATATTAGTCTATACAGAATTTTATTAAAAACAGTATTTTACCAGCCAGAGGTTTTCAGCCAAGGCCTGACATACACAGAAATCTAAAAGCTAACTGTGGAAAATATAGTTCAAAACACTGAACTCACCTTGACCTGGGACTTCTAATGTATTATTGGTCAGTGTTAAATCCTGAAGAAAAAAAATAGGTTTGGAAACTGAAACAAGGTAGAGCCTGAGTGTAGTAAGCTTCTATAAGTAAGAGCATTATAATAATAATTATCAAAGAAAATTTAGAAATAACAGCTTACCACAATTTCTTGGTACGTGACATCTTCCTCTGTTTTTGGATATTAAAAGATAGATTACCTTCTATGTGGTATTTTATTACAATTATTTATTTTGTAAAATTATTCCTCCCAAGGTTTAAAGACAATATAAATGTCATAATATAATCAGTACATTTGTGTGGAACTTCATTTGAAAGATCAAGCATTTGTCAAAGCATTATACAGTTGTGCTCATAAGTTTGCATACCCTGGCAGAAATTGTGAAATTTTGGCACTGATTTTGAAAATATGGCTGATCATGCAAAAAAAAAGTCTTATTTAAGGATAGTGAACATATGAAGCCATTTATTATCAAATAGTTGTTTGGCTCATTTCTAAATCATAATGATAACAGAAATCACCCAAATGGCCCTGATCAAAAGTTTCATACCCTTGAATGTTTGGCCTTGTTACAGACTCACAAGGTGACACACACAGGTGAAAATGGCAATTAAAGGTGAATTTCCCACACCTGTGGCTTTTTGAATTGCAATAAGGGTCTGTGTATAAATAGTCAAAGAGTATGTTAGCTCTCACATGGATGCACTGAGCAGGCTAGATACTGAGCCATGGGGAGCCGAAAAGGACTGTCAAAAGACCTGCATAAAAAGGTAATGGAACTTTATAAAGATGGAAAAGGATATAAAAAGATATAAAAAGCCTTGCAAATACCAGTCAGTACTGTTCAATCACTTATTAAAAAGTGGAAAATTCAGGGATCTCTTGATACCAAGCCAAGGTTAGGTAGACCAAGAAAGATTTCAGCCAAAACTGCCTGAAGAATTGTTCGGGATACAAAGAAAAACCCACAGGTAACCTCAGGAGAAATACAGGCTGCTCTGGAAAAAGACGGTGTGGTCGTTTCAAGGAGCACAATATGACGATACTTGAACAAAAATGAGCTGCATGGTCGAGTTGCCAGAAAAAAGACTTTACTGTGCCAATGTCACAAAAAAACCTGATTACAATATGCCTGACAACACCTTGACACGCCTCACAGCGCACTGTAATTTGGAGTGACGAGACCAAAATAGCTTTATGGTCACAACCATAAGCGCTATGTTTGGAGAGGGGTCAAAAAGGCCTATAGTGAACAGAATACCATCCCCACTGTGAAGCATGGTGGTGGCTCACTGATGTTTTGTGGGTGTGTGAGCTCTAAAGGCATGGGGAATCTTGTGAAAATTGATGGCAAGATTAATGCAGCATGTTATCAGAAAATACTGGCAGACAATTTGAATTCTTCTGCACTAAAGCTGCGCATGGGACGCTCTTGGACTTTCCAGCACGACAATGACCCTAAGCACAAGGCCAAGTTGACCCTCCAGTGGTTACAGCATAAAAAGGTGAAGGTTCTGGAGTGGCCATCACAGTCTCTTGACCTTAATATCATCTAGCCACTCTGGGGAGATCTCAAACGTGCGGTTCATGCAAGACGAACAAAGAATTTGCATAACCTGGAGGCATTTTGCCAAGACGATAGGGCAGCTATACCACCTGCAAGAATTCGGGGTGTCATAGACAACTATTACAAAAGATAGTTTCTTTGTTGCCATGTTTTGTTTTATGATTGTGCCATTCTGTTATTACCTACAGTGGAATGTGAATCCCATAAGAAATAAAACACGTTTTTCCTGCTCACTCATGTTTTCTTCACAAATGGTACATATATTACCAATTCCCTAAGGGTATGCAAACTTTTGAGCACAACTGTATATAGCATATACAGCTCCAGAAAAAATAAAGAGACCACTGCACCTTATTCTTTCCTTTCTAAAAAAGTTGAAAAGGAAAGTTTTGAGTGAGGAACAGAAGCGTTCAATTTGCAGTGGTCTCTTAATTTTAACCCTTCCGTTCCTCACTGAAAACCTTCCTTTTTGACTTTTTTTGGAAAGGAAAGAAAAGGGTGCAGTGGTCTATTAATTTTTTCCGGAGCTGTATAATGCTTTGTCTATATATAGCATATATAGACAGGTGACAAGTTGTATATATATACAGCTCTGGAAAAATTAAGAGACAATTCCCAATTTTTCATAAATCAGCATCTCTACATTTATGCTGATGCTGATTTAAGAAAAAATTGGAATTGTCTCTTAATTTTTCCAGAGCTGGATGGCAAAAACAGTGCAAGTAGTACCTCAAAGGTAATTTGAATAAAAAAAAATAACTATTCAGCATGACAAAAGAGTTGAAAAGAAAAGCTTTGAGTGAGGAAAAGAAGGGTTCAATTCTGGCTTTACTGGCAGAGGGATACATTGAGCGTCAGGTTGCTTCCATCCTGAAAATTTCAAAGACATAAGAACAAGGTCAAGCAACAGACATTGGGGACAACAAAGCTACAGACTGGCAGAGGTTGAAAAACGACTGTCCACTGACCGAGATGACAGTCAACTCATTTGAATATCACTCAACAACCGTAGGATGACATCAAGTGACCTACAAAAAGAATAGCAAACAGCCGCTGGGGTGAAGTGCACAGCGAGGACGGTTCGAAACAGGCTCCTAAGGGCAGGGCTGAAGTCGTGCAAAGCTAGAAAAAAAACCTTCATCAATGAGAAGCAAAGAAGAGCCAGGCTGAAGTTTGCAGAAGACCATAAGGATTGGACCGTAGAGGAATGGAGTAAAGTCATCTTCTCTGACGAGTCAAATTTTCAGCTTTGCCCAACACCTCATCATCTAATGGTTAGACGGAGACCTGCAGAGGCCTACAAGCCAGTGTCTCGGACCCACTGTGAAATTTGGTGGAGCATTGGTGATGAACTGGGGATGCTTCAGCAAGGCTGGAATCGTGCAGATTTGACTTTGTGAAGGACGCATTAATCAAGCCAAGTACAAGGTTATCCTGGAAGAACACCTGCTTCCTTCTGCTCTGACAATGTTCCCCAACTCCGAGAATTGGTTTTTCCAGCAGGACAATGCTCCATGCCACACAGCCAGGTCAATCAAGTTGTGGATGGAGGACCACCAGATCAAGACCCTATCATGGCCAGCCCAATCTCCAGACCTGAACCCCATTGAAAACCTCTGGAATTTGATCAAGAGGAAGATGGATGGTCACAAGCCATCAAAACAAAGCCGAGCTACTTGAATTTTTGTGCCAGGAGTGGCAAAAAGTCACCCAACAGCAATGTGACAGACTGGTGGAGAGCATGCCAAGACACATGAAAGCTGTGATTAAAAATCAGGGTTATTCCACCAAATATGTTTTCCTCGTTAAATTAGATTTGGTTCAGGTAATCACCTAATCAGTACCTCATTAAGTAAAATGAGGTGTGCCTGTGTTGGAATTTAACAGACACTGGAATGGAATGGCTGCCATACATGTAGAGATGCTGATTTAAGAAAAATTAGGAGTGGTCTCTTAATTTTTTCCAGAGCTATATATATATATATATATATATATATATATAGTTGAATATATATTTGTATATAGACAGGTGACAACTTATTGGAAAATCTGGATAAATGAGTGGAGGAACATAATGAATGCAGATGCTTCCATACAGGTGTACTCTATGATACAACTAAGCAATTTCAATATCACGCTCTGTGGCATGTATACAAATGCTGAGCAGGCCCAGTTGACCTAGATTTCACATTGAAGCTGTTCTGGTGGCTCATGGTGGTTCAACACTTTACTGAGTCACTTTATTTTTCTTTAATTTGTCACCCGTCTGTATATGAATGCAATCATATTTTCAAGACAAAAAATGTTACAATGGTCTATTCTCTAAATGTGTTGCACAAGCTATTGGTTCAGACATTAAGGTGTACACACTCTTGAAAATGTCAGAATGAAATAAAAATAATTTAAAATATTTAAATAAGTGTCATTATCTTCGTAATTCAATAAACTTCATTATCTAAGCATTACTCACCCAAATGTTGCATTGTTGTTTCATCTGTTTGGGGGATTACAATATGGCAGTAATCTGTTAATATAAACATATATTTAAGTAACAGCTGAAAGGATTGAAAAACATGTACTTAATTTCCATAACAATTAAGGTATTGTTGTAATGTAAAATTCCCATCTGCGTAGAGGATTAGATGTTTTCAAAATGTTGAGGACATATTTACATTTAATTTACAGCCTTTTAACTCAGCAAATCATAATCAAAAATGCAGTTGATCATCTTACCTGCCACACTGGCAAATTCACCACTGACAATTAAAGTCAAAAAACAAATATGGTATATTAAAGATAGGTTTAGGTTATTTTATGGTCATATTCTATTGAAGCACCAGAAATATTATTCATATACTCTGGTGGGTAGAATCAGCACTCTACAATGTTTTTTCATAACATAGCACCAAGACGTGTTTCTCCTTGCCTCATTACAGTACATGTAGTATGGAGACTATACCAATTTGTGATCAGTCTACAAAACATGCACACAAAGAAACTCCTATTCACAGGAAACAACATGCCGTGTAATACCATACCAGGATTCTTCCTCCATGTTTGAAATGTTACCTTAAGACAAAGAAACATTCCATAGTGTGAGAGGATGTTGACTTAAAGAATTGTATTTAATTTTAATGGAAAACAAAAACAGACATACTTTCCCTCTCATCTGGTATTGGAACATCATCATTTGTTGGTGTTCTGGGGAAATTGATACTTTGATTAAATTACACATACTAATTTTAAAATAAGTAAATATATACCATATAATTAAAACTAAGGTTACCTTCTACAACACAGACGCACAGCTCCTGCCAAAAGAGAAAGTAGTATATCGATTATAATTTATTTGTATTTGTAATTCCAACATGTAGTACACATACTATCGACAGAATGACATGATTCTGACCTTTTTTTCTGATCAGCCAATAAATGCCCACAATCAGTAATAAGACCAGCAGAAGACAGACACAGAACATGACCACTGGGATTTGATAACTCCACACTGGAAAGCAAAACAGGCATGTTATATATCTTAATACAAAGTAAACATGCACCTTCAATAATTATGTTCTAATTATAATACAAGATATGTATTGACAATATTCAAATATGTATTTAGAGTTAATGACATGTACATGTTTACCATCAACCTGAAGAAATGCTGTATTGCTTCCATATAATTGCCTCTCTGTAAAATCATTGCGTTTTGGCTGCAGGTCAAGTACACAGCTGTAGTTCCCTGCATCATTAAATTTAACATTCTTAATAGTAAAAGTTGCCTCCATTCTATAAACATCGAAAACCTGCACCTGAACATGAGTGCCATTCTTGCAGAGGTAAGAGTGAACTAATTCACTGGTATGTATGGGGTCTGAAATAGTACACTTAAACTCCACATCATCTCCCTGTTTTGCTGTGTTTGAGCCTCTTATTGATATGACTGCAGGGATAATCCGATCTGTATGAGCAGAGGAAGCCAGGAATAAAAAAGTCACTGTAAATGATAGTATTTACATTCTGTCAAATAAATGTCTAACAGCAATAATCCATGAACAGAATTAACAGATCCTTACCGATCACCTGGATAGAAATGGAATTGTCCCCTTTCCCTCTGACTTCAGAGAGTGTGTACGAGTTATTAGAGAAAACACAGCTGTAATTTCCACTCTGTTGTCTGTCGATACTTCTCAAAGTGAAAATAGTATCATCTTTTCTATTCATGATTCTTTCCACAGCAACACCATTCTTGCACAAATAAACATGTCCAATTTTTTGTTCATCTTTGCGTCCATGTGTACTACATTTTAACTCCAGGTCACCACCCTCCATTATTGTTCCTGCAGTCCGAAAGATCTTTGCTGGAAAAATGTCCGGAGCTAATTTGGGAGAAAATAAATATATACTTGGCACATCTCTCCAATATGTCAATGTAATTTGTCTACAGCACATAAACAAAAATGTAATCCATTTCAATAGTTAAAAGGGAATACATATTGAGAAACAAAACATTGTTAACCTACCTGTTGTTTCGGCCATAGCCTCTCTAGAAAAAGAACCTTTCAAGAGAACATACAGTAAGTCAACTAAAAAGACTCAAAACCTCCTTATCTCAAATAAATGCTGTGAAATACAGTTAAATTACATAAAAACAAAAACAATATTAAAACAATCAGATATACTCACACAGAAATAATAAGAACATGATCATTGTGTTTAAGTCGTTGAAACACGTGTCGGTTGAGTCCTACTACCTAGTGTTTTGTGGTATAGACCTGAAACTGGATTGTTTAGTTGAGACTACTAAATAATTACAATTGATGTCATTTCCTGTATTCTTAAGGCTGTCAAATATAGGACATGCTTGACTACAGAACAGTAGGATTGTTTATGCATAATCAAACACTGTATAGCTTTATAAAAAATATTAGCATGGAATCACAGAGATCAGCTGCTTTCTTCTCAGGTTTAACTTGATTTCTTCTTAAAAATATGTGTAGAAATGTACATCATGCTGTCCAAAATACTGAGGTACGTAAATCTTTAAGACAGACATGGATATTGTGTTACCTCTATGCAACTCTTCCAGTCTCAAACAAGGTTAGTAAAGGGACTTTCACTTTTCCATTCAAGGCACTCATCTCCTCAACTCGCACAACATTCAGTTTTTAGGATTGCATCTGTTACAGATTTGACTCATCAGATAACTAGGCTTTTTAAATTTGCCCTAAGTGAGCTTTAATTCAATCAATAAGCAGAGTGAACATAATCAGACCTGATGGAAGAATAGTGTCTGATTGTGCTTCCTGGCTAACAGCCACTCAAGGCTCATCACCACTATGACTGCAATAATCGGACTATAATATACTGTTTGGCGAAAACAGAAACAACATTCAGCAGCTCCACGTTTGCCTAGAGGTAGGTTTGAAATACTTTCAAACACATCCTCCACTGAATATATAACTATCACAAATTCCCCAGTGCATAGACACTTATAGATAGGACTTCCAACTGTGGATTTAGTCCATTTGTAAACCAAATGGTTTATTAAATGACAAGAACAACTCTCGAACAACGTTAAAGCAGGAAAAATGCCTTTTGGTAAAGTGTTACGATGTTGAGCTGAAGACCGAAGAACAGGCCCTAGACTAATGATTCTCTCCATGTTGAGTGGGAGACATTTGTCCAGTGTAGAACTAACCACTCAGCCTGCTGCCTATGTACAGTATATCCCTGTGCCTACTGACTGGACCTCCACACTGGATATGCACATGGAAGACACATTTTAATTTGCCAACTCAATCATGCATTTTCTTTGAGGTTATCATATATACAGTCCACTACATAATTCACTTCAACTACTTTAGATGACAGCAGAGGGATGTATGTATATATTTGAAAGGGCTTTTAGAGATTTGTTATTAAAGTTATCAATGTAGAACTGCTTCTCCAGACAAAACAAACCCTGAATATATTGAGGAAAAACAGTGTATATTTAATACCCAACCATGTTCTTGGAGATCTACCATCCTGTAGGTTTTCTCTCTAAAACCAGTTGTAACTATTCTGATTTAGCTTTTGACCCAGATAGCTATTATTATCATGTGTGCTAAATTAGGTTTGGAGAGAAAAACCTACAGCAAGGTAGCTCGTCAAGAATTGGGTTGGGCAGCCCTCCTTTAAATGTTAACTGGCAGTAGCCAGTAACCACTGAATCTTCTTTTTCAGTTTGTTGTAGTACCATAGAATACCCACATGGTGTCACCCCTCCCAACACAATTAAAAGTCTTTCTGGTTGCTACCATCATTTTCACACTCTAATGGAATTACACATATGCTCATCCATTCCAACATTGCTAGCCTTTAATTTTCTACAGTTTGTGATTTCTATGAATAGTGGATTTTTGTATGAATTCAGTGAATCCTTATTGAACATTAGAATCAGATTGGAAAGGTCCTGTACAGTTCATTTGATGTATGTGTTTATGGAACCTCATAATTTATAAACAATATCCATTAACTTAGTGATATTTCAGATTTCAAAACATGATATCAGTTCAATAATTGCTTACAGTGCCTTGAAATAATTGTGTCCTTTTGGAAAGCAAATTTAAGCAGTCATTGATATGTACAATACGTGTGTGTGACTCATTCGATCGAATGGATTACATCCCTTTGTGGACACTTGTGTGGTCCTTTGGAGGCAGCTTCGGAGAAACTATGATGAAATCACTGACAAGACGAAACACGATGGGATGGTTCGGTGGCAATACAGAGGTTCACGTTGCCACGGATTTCCAGTCTGGTCCTCATCACGACTGCACTGCACTCCAGCAATCCCAAACAGATCTACAAACGGAGAGGTGAAATGGAACAGGTGGCTACGGCGTGCCTTTCGCCGCAATCCAATCTTCTTCCGCTGGGTGCCCTCGGCTTCACTGTGTACGTATGTGTACATATGGTTTCACACAGTCAGTGTACAGCATGTTTGTATCAGTGGGTCACATATCGAACAGTAGAAGGGGCTGGATGAACAGGCCAGCAGTCCCCAGGATGCACACCAAGATGAACACCCACAGGAAGATCCTGTCAATCACCATGGCAACGTACTTCCAGTCATCCTGGACCTGAAAGACAGTTTCATCAGGGACAAGGAACGGTAGATGTGGAACTTGAGTATGTGGTGAAGGATACACGTGACACATCTTCACTTACCTCCTTGGCTTCATTCTGTATTCTCATGTTTTCCGCAATGTACTTGACACTTTCGATGGCCTCCCTGATCTCCGGGGAGAAGTGGGAGGACAGGGTCATCAGCCCGCCATCCAGAGACTCTGAGCTGGAGCAGGAGCTTCCGCCCCCTCCCCCGACTCCGGCAGCCCCTCCTCCGGACTCCGGCTTGGTTGCCCTCTGGCGCCAGCAGCAGTTGCAGCGGCCCTCACTGCACATGAAACCGGAGGCCGTCTTGACCTGAACACCGCCGCCGAGGTTCAGGTTATTGAGGTTGTTGAGCTCTGTGCTGATGAACAGGCGCTGCCGCTGGGCCAGGCTAGGGAGCACGCTAGCAGCCACAGAGGAGACCTGGCCCTGGGGCTTCTGCTGACCCAGAAGGGTGCCTGCATGGTGGACCACGCAGCGCCGCGTGGCTGGGGGCATCAGCTGCTGGCCAGCCTCCCTGGGACCAGGCAGCCTCTCTGGGTCCCTCTCCGGCCGGGTCATGAACATCACCCTGGGTAGGAGGCCCAAGAACACGTGACGCACCCAGCGAGGCATGGTGTGGGTCTTGGGCGTGCGGTAGTGCACGTTCAGCACGAACACGGTGATGACGATGGAGAGGGTGACGAAGATCATGGTGAAGAGGAGGTACTCCCCGATGAGCGGGATGACCAGGGACGTGGACGGGATGGTCTCGGTGATGACCAGGAGGAAGACAGTGAGGGACAGGAGGACGGAGATGCAGAGGGTGATCTTCTCACCGCAGTCGGAGGGCAGGTAGAAGACCAGGACGGTGAGGAAGGAGATGAGCAAGCAGGGGATGATCATGTTGATGGTGTAGAACAGCGGGAGCCTCCTGATGTACAGAGAGTAGGTGATGTCCGTGTAGATCTCTTCACAGCAGTTGTACTTGATGTCGTGTTTGTAACCCGGGGCGTTGATGATGGTCCACTCCCCACTCTCCCAGAAGTCCTGGAGGTTGATGGTGGAGCCAATCAGGACGAGGTCTATCTTGGCCTTGTCGTAGGTCCAGGATCCGAACTTCATGGTACAGTTCTGGTAGTCGAAGGGGAAGTAGGTGACATCGATCTTGCAGGAGCTCTTGAAAATGGCTGGAGGGATCCACGTCACATCCCCATTGTAGCGGAGCAGGGCCTTGGTCTTGTCATCCACTTGGAAATCTCCTACTGCACTGTGGCATAGAGAGGGGGAGGGAAAGAGAGAGGGAGAGAGAAAGAAGTAGAGAAGGAGAGAGAAAGAAGTAGAGAAGGAGAGAGAAAGAAGTAGAGAAGGAGAGAGAAAGAAGTAGAGAGGGACTGACGTGGTTACAAGAGGAACCTGCGGTCCAAAGGAGATGGTAGGGCACACAAGCGGTTGGAAGCAGGATTGCTTGCAGCAGACATTCATACATTTCAGCACACTTTCAATTAATTCAATTAAAACTGTGTAGCCTCAATCAGGACCAGGTGCAATTGCATGTTCAAGTTGTCTCCCACACAAGTAGAATGACAGCCCAGGCAGTCAGTCTGTTCTATTATCAGGTCAACTTGAGAATTACACCAGCCTGCTTACTTTGAATAACTTACACCATTATGCCCAAAATTCTGGGATATTGGAGGGAAAATTGAAAAAAAAAGCATTCACCTTCAAATCATGTAAAGGGCCAAATCCAGGAATAAATAACAAATTACATACAATGACACACAATAATCATAGCGTAATTTCATTGAAATACATAATAACTAATTGGCTTTATTGGTATATAATTTCGGGACGGAGGGCGGAACATCATTAAACACTCACAGATGGAAAGATAGACAAAAAATGAGAGAGAATAATATTATATAATATATATTCTCTCTCAAAGAAAGAGAGAGCTCATGTGGCAAGTGGATGAGTCATTGGATATGACACTGGAGACATGTATGTAATTGACTATTTATCCTGCAGCTAAATTAATTATAAAAAATATAGAGGCTCCATCATTTGATTACACCATCAGATAGCCTTTATACATGCTCTACATTAAAAAAAAAATGTAGTTGCTACATAGAATGTCACTCTGGGTAAGAAAAGTCTGCTAAATGACCACCGTAGGATTTACAATGTGAATAACTTATAGAGTATGACTCAGTCTACTCAAAGGAAATACAGTACTTGACGAAGTGAACTCCCTAATCTATGCTCTGTAAATATTGTTATTGCAGTTTCGTGGATCGATTTTGAGGTCTAGACTTACTTCAATTAAAAGAACTCATGTGTAACTCACTTATTGTACAGTACAATATCTGGCTTCCATATGCTGCTGGAAGGCACTCGAATGAACTCCACTCCTCCATATTTCTTGGGGTCCCACCTCAGCTTGTAGTCATTCCAGATCTAAGGAGGTTGAATAATGAATCCGATCATTAGATCATTATATATATCTGTATATCTTTAATAAAAACACACACACGTCACAAATTGTGTATTTTTTATCCATTGACATTTTACCAACCTACAACCCCTGTTTCAAAAATGCAATGATGTGCAAATCATATATCCATATCTACATTTAATTGAAAATAGTGCAAAGACAACATATCAAATGCTGAAACATGTTTTTAGAAAAATACATGCCCATTTAGAATTTGATGCCAGCAACACGTTTCAAAAACGTTGGAACATGTTGACCACTGTGTATCATCACCTCTTCTTTTAACAATACTCTGTAAGCGTTTGGGAACTGAGGAGAATAATTGCTGTAGTTTTGAAAGTGAAATGTATTCCCACTCCTGCTTGATAAAGGATTTCAGCTGCTCAACAGTTCGGGGTCTCCTTTGTCGTATTTTTCATTTCATAATGGGCCATATGTTTTCAGTGGGTGACAGGTTTGGACTGCAGGCAGGCCAGTTTAGCACACGGACTCTTTTACTATGGAGCCATGCTGTTGTAATACGTGCAGAAATTGGTTTGGCATTGTCTTACTGAAAAAGCAAGACCTTCCCTGGAAAAGACATTGTCTGAATGGACAATAGCATTTGTTGCTCCAAAACCTGTATTTATTGTTCAGCATTAATGGTGCCTTCACAGATATGCATGTCACCCATGCCATGTGCACTAATGCACCCCCATACCATCACAGATGATGGCTTATGAACCGTGCACGGATAACAAGCCGGATGGTCCCTCTCCTCTTTAGCCCGGAGGACGAGACGTCCATCATTTCCAAAAATAATTTCCAAAAATGGTCAGAACACGACAGTTTTCCACTGCGCCTCAGTCCATCTTAAATGAGCTCAGGCCCAGAGAAGGTGGTGGTGTTTCTGGATCAGATGATAGGCACAGCGGACATCCTGAACAACTCTAATGTGAGCTTTCCTATTTTAGAGTTAACTACACTGTATCTTTGAGACAAATATCCCACTCAGACACACTCAGACTTAAGTGCAATCTTTATCACTGCGATTCAGTCCAAGGATGTGTACATTTTGCAAATGGATTCTCTCTTACACATATCATTACGATTTTTCAATGTCTCATTGTCCTGTTGCTGCTTCTCTTCTGTCAAATATCAATGTATTTTTGTAGCTGCACTGTATACATCCTCTTCTATCAAATTCTCCATGAATGGATGTTTCTCTTAGGGTCATAAATGGCTGTAACAATCCTTACACTCCTCATATCAACCGAGCAAAAGCCAATGAAATAATGGTTTATATAGTGTGTTATATTGGGAGGTCAGACATTGTATTTTTCCAGAGAGGCCATTGATTCTCCTGAGGCAAATGAAGATAAAGCATGAGAGTCATTCACCACAGAGGGCTGTAAAGATTTCACCTAAAGGGGCAACCGGAAGTACGCTTACAGTAACACTCAACCTTACATGTGTCAGGTCTCCGGGGACTCCCGACATTTGGTCAAAAACAGAACGGCAACACTGGCAACCTTTTGCACTTTTATAAAGTGTAGATTATAGATTTGAGAATTATACAAAATATTTAAATAACTAAACTATACTGGATTTATGGAATCAGTTCACAGATATTCCCATAAATCCAATAGGTGACTTATGTGATCATTATAATGGTATTAAATGGTTGTTATTTTAAAATCTAACCCATTCATGGCATAGTACATTGATGCTTCAAAAGCCTCCACCACAAGGTTAAATAAAACAACCCAAAAATGGCAATGTACTGTAAATGCTTCCAATCAATCAATCAATCAATCAAAAGTATTTCCTAAAGCCCTTTAAACATTATCAGTTGTCATAAAGTTATATAGATTTCCAGCATAAAACGTAAAAGAGCAAGCAATAAAATGCTAAAGCATAGTAGCTATGAAAAACTCCCTAGAAAGCCAGGAAGCCGCAAAGAAATCTAGAGAGGAGCTGGGCTCTGATGGGCAGACACGCTTTGATTTTTTAAGGCTGTTCATCAAGATATTCAGATATTCAGATGACCAGTAAGTCAAAAATATCTGCCTCAGGCTTAAACCTAAATGTCAGTTGGCTTTTAATGGTTGTACTTACATGTCTTAGCCACAGGTTTGTCTCCATAATTTGGTTAACTTCATCCTAAGAAACAGAGAAGAAGAACAAGATGACCACAGCAAAATGCAGGGGAACATGGACTGTATGAATATTTGGACAGGGTTCCGTAATCATCTTCAGTACAGGAGGTGTTCTGTCCTAGGTCTAACCCTGGCTGGACTTACCCAGGGTAAAGAGAATGTTCTGTGCTAGGTCAAACCCTGGCTGGAGATACCCAAGGTAACCCAAATGTTCTGTCCTAGGTCAAACTCTGGCTGGAGATACCCAGGGTAAACAGTGTGTTCTTTCCTAGGTCTAACCCTGGCTGGAGTAACCCAGGCTAAACAGTGTTCTCTCCTAGGTATAATCCTGGCATGAGTAAGCCAGGGTAAACAGTGTTCTGTCCGAGGTCTAACCCTGGCTGGAGTTACCCAGGCAAAACAGTGTTCTCTCCTAGGTCTAATCCTGGCATGAGTAAGCCTAGGCAAACAGTGTTCTGTCCTAGGTCTAACCCTGGCCTGAGTTAGCCAGGGAGGACAAGAGAACACTAGGGGGAGGAACACCTGGGTCCTGTCGCCCGTAGGCATGCACTGTATGTCCAGCTAAAATTAGACTGAAGCATCATAGTCCAACTTTAACTATACTGAGGCATTCCAGAGAATTGAGGTGTGCAGAAGAAAAATCCATCAAAACAGATGGTGTTAGATGGACTGAGGTCAGGGCGATATTAGTACCACTATGTCTGTGTTCTGGATTGGAGCCCAGTTCCTCCAAAGGAGAGCTGTACAAAGGATTGTTATTAAAATGGAGTAGACATGGTGGCTCTGTTTCATTCAAAGCAAAGGACCTGTACACAATGTACAATCATTTTAAACACAGACGGTTGTTAACAATTAATTAAAACACAAGTGCTCCATTAGTGAATATAGTTACATTTATCTTGTTGCAGTGTAACTAAAAGTTATTCCCTTGGTAGTTAAACAAGGCAACTCTTGTATAAGGCCTGATAGCACAAACCGGCCCACATATACTGTAGTTGGAATATATTCAGATAATCTAACAGAGTTTTATCTTCCCAAGATAAGTGGTTTGAAATGACAATAACAAGCACTTGAAGATCCCTGTTACGAAAGGGGCCGGCAAGCATTTTTTGGTATAATAAATTAGTCAATGAAGCTCTTCCTCCCCCTTCATGGCCACCATTTTTTTATTAAATTAAAGTAATCTGGATCTGTCTGAATCTTGTGCAACAATTGCTTGTTTCCTTGTCTGATCTCCCCAGACCGGGCTCCGGACGAAAGCAGCCATTAAATCCAGGGACACTCATTGGAAGTGGCAGTGATTGAGTGAAGGGGGCTGTCCGCTCAGAGAGGGGAAGAGTGAGGGTTTCAGAAAGCTGACATTTCCCATCTTCTCTCAGCTAATCACACACACCTGCAGCCATTCACTGTGACAGGCTTCGCTGAGTCCAGGCTGATATCACCCCCCACTGCTGCTTGAAGCGCAGATTCCTGCACAGTGCATCTCAGGACAGGACAGCACCCTTATCAATCTTCACGCTGGTCTCTCATAAGAGACCATACACTGAGTTGAGTACCCTCCATCCACTCACACAGCTGATTTCCACGTGGACTTTTGTCAGCGAGAATCAATGAATATTCATTTAAGGGAATGCACGGACGCTTTGTTCTCAATTCGTTATTTATGGAATGATTTGTTTGTCTCTGTCAGAGGCCGGCCTCTCTCTGACTGCACTCTGTGATATACACTCCACTGTCCGAGATTGGAACTCACAAACAGCCGGGAGACATTCTGTATAGCACAGCAGCATCACAGAGGCATGGGACATCTACACACAGTTTTAGGTTTAACCTTTAACCTAACCATTACCCTAACCATAACCTAAACACCAAACACATAACCTTAACTCCTATAAACCCCTAAATCCTTTCATTCATCCTTTGTGTGACAAAGTCAAATTATCCTTGCTTTCATTTGTTTCTTTTTGCCAGAGGTGTGGGTGCTGAAAAGGATAGTAAAACAAGGACACATGCACTCACCACTTTGACCAGCTGGGACATGGACACCTCAAACTGCACGACGACAGGGTCAGACACATTCTCCACCGGGCGGATGTACTGGTTGTAGCGGAAGAATATCTCTGAAAACAACTTGTGTTCAGCCTCTGAGCAGATGCCTCCTGAACAAGAGGGATTTGGAGGGTTAGTAAGTGAAAATGTAAGTGAAAATATAAGCGACGTTTGTCACCTGTGGACTGGACAAGTCAATTCAAATATTCTGTGTTACAGTGTTGACTAAGCTTGTGTGAATCATAGTTCTTGATTGATTTGGGGCTGTCAGCCAGATCAATTCCCCACTTAGAATATGTTCTCGTCGCTGAGAGGATTCAATATGTAGATCACATTATTGCAATTGCGTTTTAAGTTATTCGTTTTCAGTTCATGTTTTCCCCTGCGTATGTTGCCAAGCAAGTAGAGTAGCATTATTTTCTATGAACAGCAGATTTTATACTGTAGCCTATAGTCTAATTGGCTTTTCAGTAAAGAAAACTCGTTTCAGTCACCAAAAATTAAAAAGAGAAGTAATTTAGTTGTATATCAAATGTCGACAAAATGTTTTGTTTTTCCTATATGCAAGATTTAAAGCACATTTGAACTGTTTGTAGAAAATGTATAGCACCATTTCAAATAATAACCTACCACGACAAATGTGTTTTATTACACTACTGGGTTTAATGAGTTTAACAGTGGCATATAATGTCACATTATGAACAGAAACATCACCTCTGCAAACTTGGTTTTGCATACTTCAGGAAGCAAATCAGATATTCTCTATGAACTGTCTAACACCCATGCCAAGACATTTAAATATACCTATAATGCCTATTAGAGTATTTTAATTGTGTGATTTCGTTGCATTCCAAATTCAAGCTATTCCTAAAAGTATACTCAATCGTGGAATTGTCATTAATGGGCATTATTATTTTCGATAATTGCATTTAAGCAACAAGTACCAGCGCGTTTTCTACAGTCACTTCTAGCCTACAACAGCCTACTCACCCGATAAAATAAAAAGAAAAAACGAACAGGTGGGGAAAATTTTGAGACACTGAGCGTTCATCGTTGCATTCGAAGGATTTCAGAAAATTAATCTCCACTATATCAGGACACGGACGAATAAAGCTAGACAGATAAAGATAGGAGAGAAAGTGGTAAATGTGGCAGTAGTGGAGGCGCGCGGCGCGGACAAGCTGCTAGATGCAGCCAAGCTCATATTGCGCGAAAGGCGAAGGAGAGATGCAGAAGAGGGTGGGTGGGGGGTGGTCAATCACTGAGGATGGGGGTCTGATCGGGGCAGACACCGCTGACTCGAAACGCTAACTCCCAATTGGAGACATCGGAATTGTTTGAGTGTCGACGTTTGTAGTCTACTACAGTTAAGATGTCTAGATTAACCTTTAGGCGCTCTAAAAATTACCACGTTTTGTAGAACAATTCCAGGTCAAAAAGGTACCTAGAAGTATCCCTATGAAAACTATCTCTCTTCCATTGACCATATTTGTGATGGGATGAGAGGGATTACATTTTGAATGTTTTTAATAATAAATTGTTTTGTATACTTGGTATATTATCATGTTTGAGGTGTGGCTTGAGGCATGGCTTTGAATGTTCTGTGTATTTTTTTATAATGCCGAGTGTATAACACCAATAACAAACTGATCAATGTCCGGTGTATTTTGTATAGTGCAGAGTGTATTACTTCAAAAACAAAGTTTATATATGCGTATTTGCTTCAAGGCATAGGCCTATGTAAATGCAGTTTGTCAGCTTAACAGAATCAATAACCAAATCGATAACCGGTTGTTCGTTTTTTGGATGGTGCTAGGAGGCTATTTGGTTGGGGGATGTCACTGGAGCCCAGTTTAAATTCAACCTACCTTCCTTGTTGACAGTGAACCAATTATTCATTCAGTTTGACACAGACAGCAGAATACTTGACTGAATATAAAAACTTGACTTGTATAGCCTGGGCATGTGGCAGGACCATGTGAGTAAAAGCAAAAGTTGCTCCTTGGGGTTTCAGGTGTTTTGTAAAAGCACTTTGTGACAACTGCTGATGTAAAAAGGGCTTTATGAATAAATGTGATTGATTGAAATAAATGTGACTGAAATTCTTTGGTTTCAAATCAAAGACAACTTCTGACAAAACAAGATGTCTGCCCGTGGACAGCAGTATACTCTTTCATCATTCAGTCATCAGCGTCTTGTGTTCGGTTGACATTTTTGTGCTTTACTGTGTGTGCAAAGCATTTAAGCAAAATTGTTGTACTGGAACAATATGCTGAGCTCCAAGAAACCCCTGTCATCTCTCACCCACCACATCACACTGAAGCTGGCGCACTGCCCATGCCACGCATCCCCACCCCAACACACTTCATATCTGACGCTGGACATCCATTAACCTGTAGCACCCTTTTAATGGATTACTCTGGATGAAGCTTCAAACTATCAATTCATTTTCATGGGGATCCTATCCTATGCCAATGCCTCTCTTGAAAGAAATAATGGCCTGCTGCTGCAAAGAATTACGAGGGCGGTGTTAAAGTAAAACAGACGTTACATGTGCTAATCAAGTTATTGTATGTTAGTGTGCCAATACAGTCACCTACAAAATGATTGGCACCCTTGATAAAGATTAGCAAAAAAGACTATATAAAATGAAATCAGTTTGAGTGATTTCTCGTAATCATTCAAGCTGTGGATAATTTTCTTTAAATCAGTTATGATTGTAGGGTATTTACACATCTCTCAAATTATAAATGTATTTCCCCAAAAAATATGTTTAAGAATTATTGTATTTTTAAAAAATATTTTTCATTATTTTTAATTTTATTATGTAGCCTATTTATAAATATTTTACTGAGATTGTAGACCACATTGAAAGGGATCTTAGACCATTTTAAAGATCTAACGGTCTTCTGTTCAAACTAGACATTTTCAATGGAATTCAAGACCTGAGACTAGTGAACCATTGCAAAATATTGATTCTGTTTTCATTTAATAATTTCTTTCTGGATGTTGGTGTTTGCTTTTTAAAATAACATTTTGTGATGGCAAACCCAGTATCCCTTGAATCATAAATGAAGCACAATATAATCCACATGTTGTTTCACTTTTACCAAAGTTTTTGCACGTTTACAAAGGGTGCCAATCATTTTGGAGCTAACTGTATAGATTAAGCACTCTATATACTGATTACAATAACATTAGAAACAAAAGTTACTGTAATCACAAAAGAAAAGTCTTTATTGAGCAGTAACAGTCTTCTTCAAGTGTGTGTATGTGTGTGTGTGTGTGTGTGTGTGTGTCTGTCTGTCTGTCTGTGAGTAAGAAAGATTTAGAAAGAAAGCAAGAAAGAGAAGGTAACAAAGAAATTGTAATGTATAATGATGTATTGCCAGAAGTTAAGAAAATATAAATTATAATGTAAATCATGTGACGTCTTTGTGGGCATCAACCAAGAGGCCAGTAGATGGCACAGTTGGTATAATCTAGTGTGGAATGTTTCTCAAATAGTCTCACTGCTTATAGGTTCTCCATTTTGGTCTTAATGTTTCTGTAAATGATAACAGAATATGGCATAAAACAAAGAAAATAGCAACAATTTTTTAAAGTGGAACTGTTTATTGCATCAAAATAACAAATATGTCGGAATATCCCCAGCAATTCACACATGTAAATCACACATAAGCTAATTCATTATATATAGAAAGCATTGTACCAGTGAGTAGGCTGATCACCTTAGCTTTAATCATAATTATGTGCTGAGCTTCATGGTTTGGCCCAGTGTCCATCTTATCAATGACTGGCACATAGAAACTGTTTTAATTGAGTCAACTAATTCTCTTTTATCACACTGAACATCCTTTAATAACCTTTAATGACATATTACATTGAAACCTGATTCTATAACAGGGATATAAATGAAAAATAAGATATTCAACAGCACTTCATACTACAGTCCATATCAATACATTATTGTATTTTTGAACTGGTTTTAGGGATAGTCCATCTTCTTAGCTCTCCTTTTCATACCATTGTGTCATGTTAAGACAAGGTTGTAGCATCAGAAAGAGCTAAAGAGGCTTGTATTGCTGTATAACCAGGGCGTTGGTTAGTGGGCTACAACCTCAGGTCTCTGTGTGCTTGTCCACCCAGGTTTGAGGATCAGCTACGTGGTGTGTCTGAGCTGGCCTGCTGGAGGGGGACTATTGACTGCTGAAACAGAGGCTGGAGGAAAAGACCCAGGGTGCCTGTCACACACACTAATATAAAGATCCACAGGAACATACGGTCCACAACCATGGCCACATACTTCCAGTCTTCAATCACCTGGAAATACACAGTGACATTACCATCCGGATCGTACAGAAACACTTACGACATGTAAACTTTCAGGATTGGACAATATGTGATTGGAGTGAAAAAGTGAAATTATAAAGCACTAACTTTAATATTACTGAGCCAGATCTTGTGTTGACCCTTTCACCACTCTACTGTCCACTACTAAAGCTGGTCACTAACCTTTTACCTCGATGTATTCAAGGAAATCTTTATATTGATCAATTGTAAGAGTCCATGCTATTTTACTGGGTCTCAGTGCTAACAACCTGACATCCCAGAAATCTTTGTTCCTGGCCTTAAACCCCTTTTAAAAGATCATGGTTTACTTACACTCTGGTCATCGTCGTCACCCATCATGTGGTCAGCCACGAAACGGACCCCGTCCACTGCCTCCTGGACATCTGCACCCCAGTCTGGGCTTCGTCTCTGACGCAGGTCCTGGTAGGAGGGGTAGCCGTTGGGCAGGAAGTCTGCAGAGCGGACGTCCCCCTTCCTGGAGGTGTGGGCGTAACCCAACGGAGTGGCGGCTTTGCTGTAAAAGTGCCCCGGTGAGGAGAAGGCAGACGCAGAGGAGAGAAAGACAGAGGAGGAGGACACTGCCGTGGCGGCAGTAGCCGTCTTGGACGTGGAGGTGGTAGGGTAGGACAGGCCTCCAAGAACAGACCTGCGGGTGCAAAGATGCCTCTGCTGGCGAAGCCTCTGGCGGGCAGAGTTATTCTGAGGGCGTCTCATGAAGAGCAGATGAGGCAGCTGGTTGAGGAACACTACCTTGACCCAGGAGGGCATGGTGTGTGTGCTGGGGGAGCGGTGGTGCACATTAAGGACACACACGCTGGTGATGATGGAGAAGGTCACCAGGACCATGGTGAACATCAGGTACTTCCCGATCAGAGGCACGTCCAGTGAGGTGGGAGGGACGATCTTGGAGATCAGAAGGAGGAACACGGTGAGAGCGAGGAGGACCGAGATGCACAGGGTCATCTTCTCGCCGCAGTCGGAGGGCAGGTAGAAGACCAGGATGGCCAGCGAGGTGATGAGAACGCAGGGGATGATCAGGTTGATGGTGTAGAACAGCGGCTTCCTCTTGATGATGAAGTCATAGGTGAGGTCTACGTAGGTAGGGTCCATAGGGTTGACGGTCCGTCTGCCTGGCAGGGCCAAGATGTCCCACTCCCCACTGGGCGTGAAGTCGTCCATGCTGGCCACCTCTGACTTCAGGACCAGGTCGATCTCGGTGTGGTCGTAGGTCCAGGAACGGAACTTGAGCGTGCAGTTCTGCTGGTCAAAGGGGAAGTGCTTGACCTCGATCTTGCAGGCACTCTTGTAGATGGCTGGAGGGAGCCAAAAGATGCTGCCATTGAACTGGACAATGGCATTGGTGAAGACTGTCACCTCATATGTTCCATCCGCACTATGCAGAGAAAGTGATGGAAGTTAGGGAGGGAGGGTGGGAGGTAAGGGGAAAGAGAGGGAGAGAGGTTTGAGGGAGGGTTAGATATACTGTGGGGTCAGAATCCATCAAAGACACCTGTTAGTGTGTTATAGGATAATAGGATTTTCTTGATCTGTAAATGACATGAGAAAATGTGTTTATTATCACCAAAATGTATCGTGACAATGAACAGTGCTTACTTGTTATAGAGCACAATATCAGGTAGCCAGATGTGTCTTGAAGGAATACGAAGCTTGTCGATGCCGTCATATTGAGAAGGGTCCCATGACAGCCTGTAGTCATCCCAATGCTGGGCAGACAGACAGAGCATTCTGTCACACTCTAGTCACATACTCTCTCCAAACACCAGATCACTCCCAATTACACACTTAATTATCATTGAAACGAAGAGTGGCGAATGGTATGTTCTGTTCTTGATTGTCTGAGGCAGAGGTGCGGTTCTGCTTTAACTCAGGCGCCATGAGAAGGAGGGGACAGTGACGTATTATAGAGGATTGATGATGGATGGTGAAGGACCTTTACTCTCACCTGGGTGAGCCAAACGTTGGTGGTCATAATCTGTTCTCTCTCATTCTGGGAATTTTAAAGACAAAACAGTGTTAGATTCCATCATCTCTTGCGCATGCTTTGTTACAGAGAAGAGTATTAGTAAGTGAAGTACAAGGAACTTAGGTTTACTGGCTAACAAAATGTTATCTGGCAAACATAAAAAATAGACAGTGAAACAGCAGTAAAAACTACAAGGCAACAACTAAACTCAAGTACATGTAAATGGTAAAGGACGCTGAGGCCAGACATCATTTTTCTGCATTAGACAGGTACTACAGAGGTCATTGGTGCTGAAGAGACAGAGACTCCTCCCAGATGGCAATGGATTTTCCCACTGGAGAAAAATGTTGACTTGTATGCAGTTCAGTACAGTGAGTGATGCTTGTTACTAAATCCAGGCATCTTCCAGAAACATCTTCAAGATTTCTGAGCAGGACAGTGGGTTACCCTACCCAGAACTCAGCAGAACAATACCTCAGAACAAATGCATCACACGTCTCTAACCATTAACACTTTACAAGACATGAACATTGAAATTACCAAAGAAACAGAACCATAAACAGAGGATGAATGCATCCTGCTGTTATTCTCCAGCCAGCCCCAGGAAGGGAGGGAGACTCTGTAAATCAGTGTGGGACTCCAACATGCTCTCCTGCAGCAGCTTTACAGCTCCTTTTAAGGCAACGTGCTGATTTCACTGGATGTACCAATCTGGGTATGTCCCAGTCACATTACTTCTACACCTGTTCTCTCATTAGGACGAGGGACCAGTACTTAATACGGGGGCCAGTGGCTCCACTCAACTTTGCTCTCTCTGGGTTTTCCCCTTTCGCTCTCTCCTCCTCCCACTCCCTTTCGCTCTCTCCTCCTCCCACTCCCTTTCTGCTCTCTCCTCCTGCCTCTCCCTTTCTGCTATCCCCCTTGTTTTCCTGCTCTGTCCATCTCCCCCTCTGTCTCTGGGTAGATCTCAATAGAATGGTTTTCCAGAGACTCACCACGCTGATGAGTTGGGCAAGGGACACCTGTAGTTTCACAGTGACTCGCTCTGTCCGATTGACCGCCGGGCGGATCAGTTTGTTGTAGCGACCCTCTCCCAGCAGGGAGTTCATCAGACGCTCCTCTGAGTCCGCAGAGTTGCCACCTGTAGATGGAGTCAAGAGTGACCTGGGGATTGGTTATTTTCACTTCACTTGTGACAATGAATGAAGCTAGAACACAGTGTGAAAAACGGAAAATCCACTTGTTGTGTTTAGTTACAGGTTGTATAACTGTATTTTAATGCTCTTTTGCAGAGCATGTTTTATAGCCCTGTGCAGACCGTGTACAGAATGTGTTGCTGTATTCTAACACATGAAGCTCTGGTCCTGTGTAAAAAAAGGATAAAGAAGAGCAGATCAGAGCTCCTGCTGCTGCATTTCCTGGTTCCTATAGGCTGCATATTTAAACTTGAGACAGACTTCTAAAGAGATTAAAACATGTTGTATAGGTCTAGAGCTGTGATAAAGAGATAGGTATGTACTTATATTATTGGGAAGGCTTTGAGACTTTCTACTGACTTACATTATGGGATGTGGGAAGGGGCAATGTTTCAACATTGTAGGAGGGTTTCTTGTTTTGTAGGCTCCAGTTATGAATACCAACACATGCACCAAGTCACCGCCTGCCCAATGATAAATGACGTGTGAGTCAGGAGGAAGGAGGGCCCTGAGTTAAAACCATTGCAAGCACCCTCCAATGAGAGAGAGCTGTAAATGATTTAACACACTCTCCTCCAGGAGCACCCCTCTACAGTGAATAATGTTCAGACATACATTATCAGAGATTAGCCAAGCAGTCGTGGCCTGGTCCGTTCATAACAAACACAGAGAGGTGAGATTTTTTACTGATGCCTTCAGTCCGGAGCAATCACTTTCAGAGACACATCCCTTACAGCAGACCTATGTGCCCTGAAGCAATATAATGAGACAAATGTTTCACTGTAGATCTCTTCCTAAATGTGTTGTAACAGAAGGTATTCATTTTGGAGGTGTGGCGTCATGTAGAGGTAAGAGGTCGGGTCTCCACTATAGACTCTTGGATGCTATCAACAGTCACTTGGCTGGGATCCCATCAAACACAACGGGTCCTCTAGTAGAAAGAGGGCATGTTGTCAAAGCCCTGAGAGGCCGCTGTCAAACATCCTCACTACTCACCCTGAGGTGAAGGACACAGCCCAGTGGGGAGAGCAGGCCACTCAAAATGATAATCACTACCTGCTGAGAAGGGCTATTGTGTGCATGCGTGTGTGTGTGTACGCAAATGTGTGTGTGTGTACCCACATGTTTGTGTGTGTGTGTATGTGTACACGTAAACCTAGAATGCAACAGCCCTTCTCATCCATGTTTGCATCAACTGGGTCTTAAAGGTGGATATTCATGCCTTTTAACAACAAGATATTATGTTGATTTGATTGGCAGGAGGGTAATACAGTGACTGAAGCAGCAACTTTTAGAAATGTAATTGGTCAAAGCTCCTAAATACAACATTAAATGCATCTGGGATGAAAGGAGCGGGGGACATGCTTGAAGCAGTATTTTTGTAGCTTTTTTTCTTTCTTTTTTTTGGAAGCAAACATGATGATAATACATTGATATTGTACGGTAGTAGTGTTGTGCCAGTGCACAGACAATCAGCTGATCGTCACAACATCATTGCGTTGGCTTAGTTGTACTAAGTACTGCTAACATTAGTTGGCTATTAAATGGCTGCGGAACTTCTGGGCTGTCTTCATGTGTATGTATTCCAGACAAGAGCGTAGGAGTGAGTTTCATATTGGGGGGACACATTTGAAATGTTTGCAAAATGTTCTTATTATTGTGTGCTGTAGCTCTCCCCCCCCCCGCTCCTATGCCTTTGATTCCAGACTTTATTTAATTATCTAGCTATGCAAGCAGAACATTTAGTTGAGAGTAGGTTGATTGCACGATGGTCAAGGGGTACCAGAACCAGCAAATAAACCTCATAGCAGCAATTAACCTCATAGGGGGCATTCTTTGAAAGCTTAATTTGGTAATTAGATGCTCAACATTTGAAATGAAAATATAAATTCATGTTTTTTTAAGTTAGGGTAGCCCTTGGCATACTGAAATCGCATTGTGATACAAAAAACTGAAAATAAAACATGCTAGTTTTCGTCCTCTACCAGATACATTAACTGGAAAGCATTGTGTTTTGTTTTATGTGGTTCCTGGTGAGTGCATCCTTGTACACAATTAAATCAATCCAATTTTCATGTACCCCAGTAACTGAATTGTACAACAGCAGACTACACTGTCTTACATAGTATACTGTCTTGCTAATAACTGTTCTGTACTTGTCATGTGTTTCATGTTTTATGTGAGTCCTAGGAACAGCAGCCGCTGCTGGTTCTAATGGGGATTCTAATAAACTAAAGAAACTGTAACTAATTACAAGCACCGATTTAAGTTCATGCACCTCTAAGCTCAAAGGTAATTTGGATTACCAGTATTTAATTAAAACACATTACCTGTACTACAGGCAACCAAAATGAGTACTGGCACCTTACTCAGTCCAATTTAAGCACTGCTATTTTCAGTTTGGCCTGCTGATCAATCATTGTGGGTGGAATTTTCAGGGGAGGTATGATGTCTGGGAGTCACAGAGTAGGTAGGGTTTCCGACTTTTCAATTAATCACTGTGGCTGGGACTTCTAGGAGTGGAGGTAGATTGGTAACCCAGTCATTTTTGGTGGAAAAAAACTATGAATACTGGTGTGTTCCGTCAAGGATACATGATTCCCAACAAGAAGAAATATAGAAATGCAGGAAAACTAACACAATTTCTGGGGGAATTAATTTCTGATACACCCTCATTCTGCACCACAACTTCTGATATATGACCCCCTGCACTTCCAGTGACATCCCCTTACTCCTGAGGTGGGTTGGTCAAAGCCACTTAATCACTGTTATTGTTGTAGTCAAGCCCATTTGACGCCTGTTTTTTGGGAAACCTTTCCAGTCAAACTCCTCCTCCAGCCACAGCACAGTAAAAAAACACACGTTTCTATGCTGACCACTGACTGTAAAAGCTGCAGGAACATACTAGGGTTGAATTAGTGTTTCAGAATAAAGAGAGAGCATTGGCATTGAAATATCTCCATTTAGCTGATTAGCCTGTAAATGTGCTTCACTGCACACCAACAAATGTACAAACGAATTAATTGGAAATAGAGTGTTATTGTTAATAGCAGGCCTAACGTAGACTACCAAATTTACAGAGATATATTTAAATGTGTATCTATGCTCCTCTCTGACAGTAATAAAGACCTCACAATCATGGAGGCAAATAACAAAAGTACAGTATGGTTAAAACAACAGCTGAAACATAAATCCAGACGGAAATAACTGAAATACTTACATTTTATAAAAGTGAAAAGGCAAGCGAGGATAGTGAGAGTCCGTGTCATTTTGTCAGTGCCAAGATGTCCATCCGTTTCCTCATTAAGAAAACCTTATAAGAAGAGTAGGATCTAACGCTCTTACAGAGCATTCCCAACTCCTAAAAAGCTCCATATACTTGCTTCAGGCTGGGTTTACGCATAATGACACCGGCATTCGTTAGAACAAATGTCTGCCGAAAACAGTGTCCATAGCGGGATAAGATTTGCGGCTCCGTTGCAGCTGTCCGGTGCAGTGAAACCAGACCCTTTCCCCTTTACACACTTTTCTTTCAGTGGTTGCGCTTGGTTGTTACGCTCACGCAGACATCTCCTTAGCGCATATTTTTTAATAGACTATGCTACCTGACCTTTTCCATCCTTGATTCTGTTAACATGAGGACATTCGCGCTGTATAGTTGTGTGCAGGTTTAAGTTATTCTATGTAAGTTATTTATGACAATATGCATTTCTTTACCGATAATTAAACGATACCATACGTCACTATCGTGCCATATATGCATATTACTACAGAAACATTTGAAGGTGCCGAATCGCAAGACGTGATTCGTTCATTCAAGTGCCGCCGAAATCCACCTTAAATGCTCTTTTTTTTATCTCACTGAGGACAGATAGCCTTTAGAAGTGGGTATACCTTATTGATACCAAATATCTTCCAACTGGCGACCAGCAAAGGGAAGGCATCCTGTGTGAAAAATGCTTTGACAAATATTGTTAGGCACTCTGAATGATCTAAAAGCATGAATCCCATACTGGTATTTCAGTAAGGCCAATCTAAGCTATACATTAAATTATAAAACATATACTTGAAAAAAATAGGGATTCTCTCTCTCTGTGTGTCTCTTTCTTTCACTCTCTCTCTCTCTGTTCCACTGTCTTGTTTTTTTCTCTGACTCTGTGGAAACATATATGTCCCCTTATCTCAATCTTTGAGTTTGGCAGTTTGGGAGCACTTTTCCATTGTTCGCTTAGCTATAGCCTCCACCTTCGTCATAGATGGCACACCACAAACACAATCACTAACACAACACTGATACAGACTCTGACCTCTCAGTCCGGTTGCTTTCCACGTCTGGATGATCTGTTCCAGATAACCACAGTTAATTACCATAGTCTCCTGCTACACATTTGGCTGGCTGTCATGGTGGCTGAATGGTGAGTTTGGTGGTTCAGTGATGTCACTCAGGTCCAGACAAGGTCTGGTGGTTGATAAATTATCCTGTGTCTATGGGATGGGAACGATTTACAGCAGTGAAGCCCAGTCAGTCCGATGGCAGAGCAATCTCAACTCAAAAGATTTACTGTCGGCACACTGTTTAAACCCTGATAATCATGCCAGGAGCTATATTAGAAAGCATGAGCAATCCCAAGGACTTCTCATTTTAAAGAACAACAACAACAAAAGATGATCCCAATTAGTTACACCTTAGTTTTCTGGCAAGCCGCCACGTAGTGCCGTCAAAATTGGGCTCCCCAAAAGAAGTTCAATTTACAAATGGCTTTTGTTAAAGACTGATGAAGAAATGTTCTCTCTCAGCAATATTTTAAAGATGAATAAAAACCCTATGGGCTGGAGCCAAGGTCACCATCCCTACTCAAAGTCATCAATCCAGGCAGTATGCCATCTCTCTCTTTCAGTATGTAGCTCTCCTCTTTTCTTCGCCTTCTCGGGACAGGGAAGTCTACTGAACTAATTTCCAATAACACTAGACATGTTCTTCAACCATGTTTTGATGACCATCTATATCTAATTGTTTCGAAAATCAGTCAGAAATTCTCCTTAACATTACTAGCATTATTCATTCTCATCTCCCTGGGGTGATCGTTCCTCCTGGGTATCACACTTTGATCTCAAACATGTTATAAGAGTGATCATTTATGAAGTTCAATATTTGTAATGGATTTCAACTGCATGTGAAAAGGTTTGCAAGGGTGAGGTCATCGGAAATCAGCACTGCCAGATGATATAGTATCACAAATACTCCTCTTGATTGTTCATATTACCCGTCCACCTGTCACGAAAATATGTATATGATTTACAGTCTAATATATATATATATATATATATATATATATATATATATATATATATATATATATA
>JACXGI010004775.1:0-11826 GCA_016801175.1 Esox masquinongy | reverse complement strand
TCTTTCTGAATTAAATAGACAATATTATAAAACTGCTCCAGGCTTTTAAATGGTGAACTGCTTCTGAGTAAAGACCTGGTCATGGAAGTAAAGTTATACCATCACAGATGCCAATGTTGACTAGTGCTTTGCACAAAGCTACTGTAAATGAAATCCTTGTGACCCAAGACAAAAATAAAAACCACAGTGAATGATGTAGGCTATTTAGGCCGATCCAGCTAAATAACAAATGTGGATGCCTGTTTTATTTGCCTAAAACACTTTTAAGCACAAATTGAAGGAAAACATAGTCACATGCTGAATGGGTTTACTGCAACGCTGCCTCAATAACTCATTCAGGACCATGGACAGCTACTAATCACATATCTTTAAACCTTAAATGAAATAAAACAGGTCCTGATCAAATTTGCCTTCAGACAAAGAACAGGCAGGGAGCTAATGAGATATACTGCTGATTACAGGAATTGTAGATCTCTCAGTCGGAGGCTTAGCTCACCCACCACCCCCAACTCAGTCCACAGATACAATGTAGATCTACAGTTTGTGTCTCTGACTACTTAGATCAGTGTTTTCCAATCCTGGTTTTGGGGTCCCCAAGGGGTGCACATTCTGTTTTTCCCTAGCTCTCACACACCTGATTCAACTTATGGAATCCACCTATCCCCAGGTCTTTAATTCGAATCAGGTGTGTAAGTGCTAGGGCAAATAGAAAAACATGCACCGCCTGGGGTCCCCGGGACCATGTTGGGGAAATTAAATCATCCTTGGGAACCGGCAGACGATTCACATTTTCGTTGTAGCCCTGTACTAGCTCATCTGATTCACCAAATCAAGGGAATGATCAGAAGTTCACAAGTTGAATCAGGTGTGCCAGCTCTGGAAAAGTTCAAAGACATGGAATAGCTGCTGGTCTCTGAGGAGAGGTTTGAGAACCCCTGACTTAGATCACAGTTGTCCAGGCGGGCAGCTCCCTTGACTCTTTCGAAAGGTAGATGTGTATGCCTCCCTGTGACACTGTGGTTTTTGGCAGGTCTGTGGTGGAGCACTCTGGGTTATCGGTAACAACATTCACAGACTCGGCTCTCATCCATACAGCCTTTTAACAAAGCACACACTGAGGAAGGCAGCCAGCATACCAGGCTCTCAAAGCACTAGTGCATAAAATGAAACCTCTGAAGTCTACTGGAAGCTGGCCTGTAGTGTGACTCTATTAGCTAAACAGATTGTGTCAATCAGTCACCCGGGAATGTGTAGGCTAGCCACTTTAGTGTCAAATGAGTCGAGGGGAGGCAACATGCAGAGGTCAGGTGTGAGAGCGTGGATGTGTGTACATTGATCTGGATGGAAAATAAGGTTAGGGGAAGGGGGAGGTGACGTGAGAATGGAAGGACAGTGAGGACGGGTGATTTGTCTGGATACTAGGGAGCCTGATGAAAGAGAAATTACTGATCAAAGAATTGCTGCTGTAGCAGTGCTGTGTTTCACCAGTGAAGTCCCATCCTATGAGGGGAATATATCAACCAGGCAGTTCATTACCTGAAGTGCTTGCTTCTTATAGCAGAGCGCATGTGAAGGTATTGATTGCCTCCAGTCCATTGCCTGGAGAGGGACGACCACTTCATAGCTACTGGGTGCGATATTGCTGAGGTCAGTTAGTATATACTTACAGTGTGTGTTTGTTTTGTGTCTGTACTTGTGTGTGTGTGTGTATGCCAAGATCACCTGCTCTCATCAATGTCTGTCTGATGAAATATCAGACAGACATTGTTTCACCACAGTGAATACATCATTTGAAAGGCATTAGTGTGTAACATTACTGCCAGACTAATTAACAGTAACTCACTGTCTGTGACTAGTGGCACATACTGGGATCCCTGTATTCACGCTCGCTCGCTCACTCACTCACTCATATACTGGGATCCCTGTATTCACGCTCGCTCGCTCACTCACTCACTCACATACTGGGATCCCTGTATTCACGCTCACTCGCTCACTCACTCACTCACTCACATACTGGGATCCCTGTATTCACGCTCGCTCGCTCACTCACTCACTCACTCACTCACATACTGGGATCCCTGTATTCACGCCCGCTCGCTCACTCACTCACTCACTCACATACTGGGATCCCTGTATTCACGCCCGCTCGCTCGCTCACTTTCTCACACACTCTCTACTGGACCGGGCACCATTTGGAAATCTATTAATTTCAGGCCACAAAAAAAAAGAGACACCCAGCCAAACACCAAGGTAAGCAGTAATAAACAGGCTGTAAAGAAGCCAGGCTGACCAGCCTGATCATTAATGTGTCATGGTCCCGATGATGGACAGGCTGGTGTGACCATGCCTGTAGGCAGTGATCTAGAAGCCGGTATGTCACGCAGGGGCAGTTAGGTAGAAGGATAGATGGTGGTGCTGAGAGAGCCCGGGGGACACCTGCGGGTGGGACAGAACCCGCTGTAACCCGACGACTGGCGCCCCACAGGGCCATTCTTTACCACTCAGCCCCCGGACATAAAACTGCACCTGTCTTGGAGCAGCCTACACATCCCACCGAGATCGATGGGCGCAGCACGCCCCAGACCCTCTGTCCTCAGGGAACCTGATTTAGAGGAGGTAGTCTCCATGTGGGCTGAAACCGTGGTCTTACTCAGCGTACATGCATGGACACTGGTCATCGGAGGAGAGAGCCTTGGCAGTGCAGTGTAGAAGGTGACTTCTGAATGCACATCACCGCTGATGTCCATCACCTCCTTGGGGTCTTTGTGTTATAATGGCTGTTCCAAATACTGTATTTTTCCCACATTTTATGCATATTTATATTATAGGCCTGTTTTGTAAATATGACTCAGAATCTTCTCATTACCAGCCCGGTAAAATTGACAAATATAAAAAATAAAAAACATTTTGTTGTCTATCCATCGCTCAGTTGCAGACTAAATAGGCTACTGAGTCCTCCATCTTAATATAATTGTACAGCTTTTAGGTAGTGTATACTCATGAAGCTTGAGACATTGTCATTCATTGGTTCTTTTACATTAACATAACTTTGGTTTACTGACCAATTGGGGGATGATTGGGGGACTGACAGGCAGTCCCCCAATCATGGTTGGCTGGGATCAATCCTGTTTTGTTTAGATCCATATGTGTTTAGCCGAGTGTGTGTCTTACAACAAGTAATAGAAGGTGTTTGGTATTTACCTGCTCTGTCTGTCTCTGACACATATATTTCTGTTTTTTCAGTCCATGTCAAGGGACTTCAGGTTCTCTATCAAAATTCGGGGTCAATATTATTGCAGGATACACACACAAAAAAGACATGCACTCATACAAAATTGCAAAATTCATGCCCATAACATTCACAGCCAACAGACTACAAAAAGTTAAAAAAAAAACACTGTTTTGAGGGCAGAAACACTGCTTTGAGGACAGAAAACTGCTTTGAGGATAGAAACACTGCTTTGATGATAGGGGATATTAACTGCTTTAGGCCTATATGTAGAAGCCAATGGCCTTCATATAACTTCCACTAGTTGAGAATGTGTTAATGATGAACTGAACCAGAATCTCAGGCTAAAGGTCTACATCATCAGGATGTTGGACACACTACCAGGCTTGGATATTGGAATTGGATTACTGTGCAAAATAATGTTTAGTTTTTTAGTCCATCTTGTGTCTTCGAAACTATAGCGTAGTAATGAGACTTGTGGCTTTTGATTTAGCCAGGTCGATGATGAAGTAGTTGGATGTGTGAACTACTGGCCTAATCAAAACCAAGTGACTAACCTCCCTCCTGGGGTCTCGTAGTGCTTTGGGGTCAGGGCTGTCGCAAATCTAATCCCAAATCTAATGCCTGTTAATGCTGGACATGGAAATGACCTGCCAAGGTCCTGATGGACTGGCCTGCAGAGTGAAGGTTTACCCCTGGGGTCATTGGGTCCCAGTGGAATGATCTTTCTGTCAGGGACAGAACTGACGCCATACATATGGAAGACATATCGGGGGGAATGTCGGTAACTGATTTACTATTACACGCACACTGTAGGAGGAGATGTAAACTATCACTGAGCTGTTAGCAGGTGGTGTGTGGAGAATTAGTTTTGCCTGGAGAAAATACAGCTCTGGAATAAATTTAGAGACTGCACCTTTTTCTTTCCTTTCCAAAAAAGTCAAAAAGGAAGGTTTTGAGTGAGGAACAGAAGGGTTAAAATTAAGAGACCACTGCAAACTGAACACTTCTGTTCCTCACTCAAAACTTTCCTTTTCAACTTTTTTGGAAAGGAAAGAAAAAGGTGCAGTGGTCTCTTAATTTTTTCCGGAGCTGTATATGCACTGTTGAACTTCATCTACTTCCACAGAGGTGCATTTCATCAGCGCATCTTTGACACCGCAACCACACTGGAGAGGAATGGAAGTCATTATAATGTGGGAGGAATCTGGCCTGCACAGTGTGTGGGTGAACCTTCACATAAAGCCTTAAAACACAAAATCAAAGTTTGGCGGATAGTTGGTGTGCTTGGCGTAGGAATATTGCTTACGAAGACCAAGATTGGGTTTTTATGAAGTGCTGCTGTCGCTTGATTGGCTTTTGGTTGTATTTGATTGTACTTCTCAGCCACTATAATTCATGTTCCTGTGATGGGAAGAGAACAAGGAGAGGAGCAGCATGTCACTACTGAAACTGAATTCAGCTTCATGAGGGCCTATAGTGGTCAACATAGTTCTTTTATATGTAAAACTCTTATGCACAACACTTGATTATCTACTATCTTTATTATTTATAGCTCATTTTAATGACAGCACACAAAACTGCTAGGTAGCACTTCAGCAGCCTTCTTTCAATTCACTCACAGCTTAAGATGAGGAAGCTGAGGATGAAGAAGATGGGTGAAGAGGTCAAAGTCATTATCTAAGTGTTATGTTGCAAGCAGACAAGTCTGGCTCTATCTACAACCAATCCTCTCAGGAACTCTGGACCATTATGGCACAAATCTGTTGTAACCCAAACTATAATTGAACTGAAAAAAAGGGATAGCAATAGTCATACATGACTGACAGTTCACAGCAGAGTGAGGTTAGTAGGAGTCTATCGCTGACGTGATCTGGACAGTGGTCCATCATGGTTGTGATTCAATTCGGTGTCGATATTACCCATCAGCCACCACCACAGGGAAGGTGATTGGAATGCTGAGGCCCTTTATCAAGCATGATGAGTGTGTGACCCCAGACAGAACAGAGAGGGGATCAGTAAAAATGTGGCTACACAGTGTGAGGGATACTGGAGGTTGGTTACACAATGTGATTGATATGTGTGCATCTGGACTGACCATTAATGATGTATGTAAATGATTATCAACTAACCATGCAAAGAATGTTTTGATGTTTGGGTATTCCCTTAACAACCACAGGAAACCACGACAAATGAAACATTACTAAACAGTATTATGTCTCATTGCAAGAACCAAGAGACATTATTTCATGCCTTATGCTGATGTTTGCTGTTAAGTGCAGGTGCAATTCTCTCTCTATTTGATCGTTATCTAAATTTTTTGGTCACATTCACTTCCCCATTAATTTCAGCTCAAGGTTGATTCTGTTTTTTATTTTGTCCTTTTTTTCATTAGCGTCCATTTATTTGTCCTATATGGACACATTTGTCCCAATAAATAGTAATTCTGCCAGCCATGATTTAATATAGTTTGGAGACATTCCTTCCATAAAACGTGCTTTTAATGTTCTCAGGCTCTCCCACAATTCCTTGCAAATGATCATATCTAATCCTGTGCTTATTGATCTGCCTGTGACATGGAATACTAACAGCCCAGTGTTGGCTGTTCACCAGAGAGGTGGGCCAGAACCTCAGTAGCAGTGTCCTTGGCTTGGATTGTAATGTGTTGGAAACCTCTCATCTCTTAACCTGCCATCCTCTGCCAACACTGAGGCAACTTACCTGCTGGCTCAGTACTGCTGATCTGGAGGACATCCATGTCCACATGCTTGTCTAATGTAAAAAGCAAAGGACGGTCTGGAAGATTTAGTCCCTTTTGGCCAGGATATGCTATCCTGCTTGCCATTCAAAACATTAAGGCTACAAAGTACTCGATGGCTTGATAATGTTTTTTTTTAATGTTTTGCCACCAACCTTAAGGAAACAGTTGTTAACAGAATTGCTGCTAACTTAAAACGTCTAAAAGGGTCATGTATACTATTTGTATTTTTCCTTAACAGATCTAAAAATTAGTTTATCAATGATTCACTGGATTAGGATTAGCAGGAAATAAAACATGCAAACTTTAATTAAAATGCTGACCTAATGATGTAAATCATTGTGCAGCATTAAGGGTAAACACTGGCCATTGTCTTTCCTGGGAGTTTTTTGACATGGTGTACTGAGTTGCTGGTATTACAGCATACTGTATCTCTCATGTCCTTTTTCGAAGCAGAGTTAATGCCGTTAAAACGGTTTTCCTGTTTCCATAATTGCTTCACATATTCCAGAATATCCCCAGTTACTTTTTTTCCCCAAATTCATACTACTGGCCTGATTTTTGTCATACCTGTGGTATACAATCTGAAACTTCACAGCTTTACCATAACGTCTCTACCGCAAAAACAAGATGAGAGACAATCAACCTCAGAGTAAATATCTACATATGTGATTGAGGTAAAAATTCATAGTTGGAGTATTATTTTAAACCACAATGATATTCGGTAAATCTAACCAAACAAGTACTAGACAAGTGAAGCAGAAAAAAGGTTAGTTGTTGGGCCAATAACCAAAAGGTTTCTTGTTTGAATCCCAAAGCCGACAAGGTTTACAATTTGTAATTAAATCATTGAGCTACAGTAGGCACTTTAATCTAATTCTTGCTAGAAGCCTGTATGAGTGTCTAAAATGTTAAATGTACAAAACAAGCATACATTAACAACAAAATGTATTGCTTAACCCGCCACTGCACAGGACTGTATGGTATCTTTATGATGAGAGGGGAATGAAAGGCTACAACCACAAATCCTCCCCAGTAATGCTGAAAAATATCCTCCATGTTTCTGACCAGTGGCCTGTTTTTGTCAAAATGACTTCACTAAATCTTCTCTGTTCCACTTTGAGGATTTTCCAGGGCCAAGCTGACCACCCCATCTTGTCATTTTTGACAGCGTCTGTTCTCCATAGTCCTTGGCCCTGTGTGTGCTGTGTGTGGTGGTGGTGAGGTCTCATACTGCTACCCAGTTAGAGGTAAATTGGATGTGTCACACAGCTCTCTGTACTCCAGATGGTGGCGTGATGCCCCCGGGACTCACAGGGCCCACAGCCTCTTCTCACAGGCTCTGCTGCAACCAGGAACCACAGGGCCCGCAGGGCTGGCCTCTCCTCCTGACACACAGTGTGGAGATCTGAATCATAGGTGGAAAATGTTATGTGGCACGTATTGCTTTCCAACACGGTCACCGTATGTCCCCGACATTATCGTAAGGACACCCCTCACCACCACCAACCCCCTCAGACATCATTTCTCTCTCACACCAATGCAACACGTGCCAATCTAGTTCCTCGATCCATTTCTTCCAAATATAATGAACAATATACTGTACTGTATGCGTACATACAGGTCCCTTCATAAGTACTAGGACATTAAAGTCATTTTTACTGTATACTCAAGGCATAAGAAAATACAACACGTTTTACTTCCTAAAACAACACTTTCAGAGATCCATCACCCCATTGTATTATGTACACTGCAACCCCATTTCCAAAAAAGTTGGGACGCTGTGTAAATAAAAACAGAATGCAATGATGTGCAAATCAATTTAACCCTGTATTCAACAGAAAATCGTACAAAAACAACATATCAAATGCTGAAACTGAGAAATGTTATTGTTTCTTGAAAAATATATGCCCACTTTGAATTTGATGCCAGCAACACATTTCAAAAAAGCTTGGAAAGAGGCAACAAAAGACTGGAAAAGTTGCGTGATGCAAAACTAAACCTGGTGGAATATCTCAAACTAATTAGGTTAATTGGCAACAAATCAGTAACATGATTGGGTATAAACAGAGCATCCCAGAGAGGATGAGTCTTTCAGAAGTAAAGATGGGGAGGGGTTCACCACTCTGTGAAAGATTGCACAGGCAAATAGTGCAACAGTGTAGGGATAACGTTTCTTAATACAAAATTGCAAAGAGTTTGGGGATCTCATTATCTACGGTACACAATATGATTAAAAGATTCAGAGAATGCAGAGAAATCTCTGTACGCAAAGGACAAGGCCGAAAACCAATATCGGATGGCCGTGATCTTCGGGCCCTCAGGCAGCATGCATAAAAACAGACACGATTCTGTAGTGGAAATCACTGCATGGGCTCTGGAACACTTCAAAAAACCATTGTTTGCGAAAACAGATTGTCGCTGCATGCACAAATGCAAGTTAAAACTCTACCATGCAAAGAAGCAACCATATATAAACAAGATCCAGAAAAGCAGCTGCCTTCTTTGGGCCCAAGCTCATTTAAGATGGACTGAGGTCTGACAAAACAAGATTTGGAATTATTTTTGGTAATCATGGACGCCATGTCCTCCGGACTAAAGAGGAAAGGGACAATACGGCTTGTTATCGATGCACAGTTCAAAAGCCAACATCCGAGATGGTATGGGGGGGCATTAGTGCACATGGTATGGATGACATGCACATCTGTGGCACCATTAATGCTGAACAATATATGCTGGTTTTGGAGCAATGCTGCCTTACAGATGACGTCTTTTTCAGGGAAGGCCTTGCTTATTTCAGCAAGACAATGCCAAAACACATTCTGCACATCTTACAACAGCATGGCTCCATAGTAAAAGAGTCCGTGTGCTAAACTGGCCTGCCTGCAGTCCAGACCTGTCACCCATTGAAAATATTTGACACATTATGAAAGAGAAATATGACAAAGGAGACTCCAAACTGCTGAGTAGCTGAAATACTTTATCAAGCAAGAATGAGAAAACATTTCACTTTTAAAACTACAGCAATTGGTCTCCTCAGCTCCCAAACGTGTACAGAGTATTGTTTAAAGAAGAGGTGATGAAACACAGTGGTTAACATTCCCCTGTCCCAAATTTTTTGAAGTGTTGTTGGCATCAAATTCAAAATGGGTATTTTTCCAAAAACAATAACATTTCTCAGTTTCAACATTTGATATGTTGTCTTTGTACTTTTTCCAATTAAATATAAGGATAAGTAATTTGCACATCATTGCATTCTGTTTTTATTTGCATTTTCCACCGCGTCCCAACATTTTGGAAACAGGGTTGTACATGGCCAAATGTATATGGACACTTGCTCCTTTCCTTCCAAAAGCATGGGCATTGATATGGAGTGGGTAAATAATGAAAAAGTTAAACCAATTTTTTAGAAATTTTTGCCAATTGAAAACAAAAAACTGATTTAGAAAGACACATACACCTCTCACACTTCACAGTGCATGACAGAGCAAAAAACAAGGAAACTCCATTGACCACCAAGTCAAAACCTCACCCTGATCTATGCGTGTTGAGGCATAGATCGGGGTAAGGTTATAAAAACAATTTCTATAGAATTCGAAGATCCCAGGAACATAGTGGGCTCCATAATTGTGAAATTGAAGAAGTCTGGAACCACTAAAACTCTACCTAGAGCTGGATGTTCGCCCCAGCTAAGTAACCAGGCATGTAGGGTATTGGCCAGGGAGGTGACAGAGCTTCATAATATCTCTTCAAAGATGGGAGAACTTGCCAGAAGGACAACCATCTCTGCTGCACTCCCTCAATCAGGCCTTTATGGTAGAGTGGCTAGAGTGAAACCACTCCTGAGTTAAAGGCATATGACATGCAGCCTGAAGGACTCTGAGAGGATGAGGAAAAATATGCTCTGGTCACTGACAGAAGGAAAGGTTTACACAGGGTTTGATCTCACGGCTGACTCCTGTCTTGCTCTATATCTCGTCTCTGCAGCTCTTGGTCTCCTGTTAGTTGGTGGATAAGTGCAATTTCAGAGCCACAGTCATAACTCTCCGGCCAGGCCTGAGTGAGCTCTCTCCTCTGCTTGCTTTCTTCTTACATTTGCAGGGTTCCTGTCTGTGGCCTGGCTGGTGCATGCGAGCTATGATTTAGATTGTATTTGTCCTCTGGCAAATTGATTTAGGCTGGGCCTCCTTCCCTTATTGTCAGGCTGTCAGTCTGTCTTTCTGGCTCTGTAAACTGGCATTAGCATTATAACTGATAGACTGGCAACACGGTCCACACTCCTCTCCGTGCACTCCTCCCAGCAGCAGCCCATCCCTGGCTGGGCCCCACCATATCTGCTACTGCCACTCCCTGGCTAGAGAGTAAATGGACTTTGGCGGGAATCTGATTAGGCAGCAGTTTACTTGGTTAGACACAGAGCATCATGAGCATCAGGAGCAGCAGATAGAACCCACTGAACAATGCTGATCATTGATAACCCTTATCCAATTACAGCCACGGTCCATTTACCCATTACACCGGTGGGGGCTTCATGAAAAATACATTACGCATGTGGTATCCAGGATTTCTATATTTACTATCTGATATGGAGAGACATTGATTCAAAATAGAGATTACCGATCTCTGTTGTTTTCTGCCATATACCAATGCAAGCTGGTTGACCAAAGCTAGTGGGCTCACAAACACCTACAGTGGATATAAAAAGTCTACACACCCCTGTTAAAATGGCAGGTTCTTGTAATGTAAAAGAATGAGACAAAGATAAATCATGTCAGAACTTTTTCCACCTTTAATGTGACCTATAACGTGAACAATTCAATTGAAAAACCAACTGAAATCTTTGAGGGGGAAAAATAAAAAATAAAAAACTCACAATAACCTGGTTGCATAAGTGTGCACACCCTTAAACAAATACTTTGTTGAAGCACCTTTTGATTTTATTACAGCACTCAGTCTTTTTGGGTAGGAGTCTATTAGCATGGCACATCTTGACGTTACAATATTTGCCCACTCTTAATCTGTCAGATTGCGAGGACATCTCCTGTGCACAGCCCTCTTCAGATCACCCCACAGATGTTCAATTGGATTCAGGTCTGGGCTCTGGCTGGGCCATTCCACAACATTAATCTTCTTCTGGTGAAGCCATGCTTTTGTGGATTTGGATGTGTGCTTTGGGTCGTTGTCGTGCTGAAAGGTGAACTTCCTCTTCATCTTCAGCTTTCTAACGGACGCCTGAAGTTTTTGTGCCAAAATTGCCTGGTATTTGGAACTGTTCATAATTCCCTCCACCCTGACTAAGGCCCCGGTTCCAGCTGAAGAAAAACAGCCCCAAAGCATGATGCTGCCACCACCATGCTTCACTGTGAGTATGGTGTTCTTTGGGTGATGTGCAGTGTTGTTTTTGCGCCAAACATACCTTTTGAAATTATGGCCAAAAAGTTCAACCTTGGTTTCATCAGACCATAACACATTTTCCCACATGCTTTCAGGGGACTTGATGTTTGTTTTTGCAAACTTCAGCCGGGCTTGGATGTTTTTCTTTGTAAGAACAGGCTTCCTTCTTGCCACCCCACCCCATAGCCCATTCATATGAAGAATATGGGAGATTGTTGTCACATGTAGCACACTGCCAGTACTTGCCAGAAATTCTTGCAGTTCCTTTAATGTTGCTGTAGGCCTCTTGGAAGCCTCCCTGACCAGTTTTCTTCTCGTCTTTTCATCAATTTTGGAGGGACGTCCAGTTCTTGGTAATGTCTCTGTTGTGCCATATTTTCTCCACTTGATGATGACTGTCTTCACTGTGTTCCATGGTATATCTAATGCTTTGGAAATTCTTTTG
>JACXGI010004774.1:34702-51669 GCA_016801175.1 Esox masquinongy | reverse complement strand
TCCATATCACAACCTCCACAACACAACCTCCATATCACAACCTTCAGAGTACAGCCCTAAAATAACAACCTCCTGAGTACAGCCTCAAAATAACAACCTCCACAATTGAGCTTCTATATAACATTCTCCACAGTACAGCCTTCATATCACAAATCCTGTACAGTACAGTATCAATATCACAATGTCCACAAAACGACCTCCACAAACAACCTCCACAGAACAGCAGCTATTTAGTGTAGAGAAAGATATAACGCTGCCTAACTAATGATATTATCTAGAACACATCTCCTCACAGTTAGATAATAACCTAGGGAATAATTGCAATAGATTAGTGATGGCTGAAGCAGTTTTTCTTGTAAAAGAACCAGCTTGTGTCGGAATTGGGAATTCCCAGTCGGAATAGTAATTGGTTCCTTTGGTTCTGTTCAGGGTCTCTGGAGCGAGAATGGCTCTGGTTGGCTCATACATCTGGCAGTTTCTAGTCTTACTTCCATGTTTTAACTGGGACCCCTTTCCTTAGAGACTCCTCAGCTGATTTGAACACTGTTAATGAAACATGCAATGTAGTGTGGAACTACGTACGTGGAAACACTCTCTTGCACACCCACTTGCACACAGATACTCCTCCCCCATGTCCCCTACACAAAAACACCTTTAATTCCGGTAAATCATTTTTGTTAAACTTATTAGCCCATTAGTAGTTAGCCAATCGCTGCTGGGAAGACTTTTGCTGTAGACCAGAAACTCCTTCATGTTGTTACCTGACACAACTCTACCCCAGCTCTATTCTAGCTCTACCCCAGCTCAATACCAGCTCTACCCCAGCTCTATTCTAGCTCTAAACCAGCTCAACACCAGCTCTACCCCAGCTCTATTCTAGCTCTAAACCAGCTTAACACCAGCTCTACCCTAGCTCTATTCTAGCTCTGAACCAGCTCAACACCTGCTCTACCCCAGCTCTATTCTAGCTCTACCCCAGCTCAACACAAGCTCTACCGCAGCTCTATTCTAGCTCTACTCCAGCTCTACCCCAGCTCTATTCTAGCTCTAACCCACCTCAACACCAGCTCTACACCAGCTCTTTTCTAGCTCTACCCCAGATCAACACCAGCTCTACCTCAGCTCTATTCTAACTCTACCCCAGCTCAACACCAGCTCTACCCCAGCTCTATTCTAGCTCTAACCCAGCTCAACACCAGCTCTACCCCAGCTCTATTCTAGCTCTACCCCAGCTCAACAACAGCTCTACCCCAGCTCTATTCTAGCTCTACCCCAGCTCAACGCCAGCTCTATCCCAACATAAGAGAGTTTGATGCTGTCAGCTCATGAAACAATTTCCACAACAATTGCTTTCGGAAGGAGATTATATACTGCAGTTATATGAGGTTTGGTCAGTTTAAGGCACCTGATACCGTTTGCAGTTTGTGAGTTTTTGCCACCTGTGTTGTGGCACAACATCTGGGTAAGCAAAGCAAAAGCATCAGTAAAGAAGACTGTATTTGTGATTGTGTGTGTATGTGTGTGTGTGTGTGTGTGTGTGTCTGTGTGTGTGTGTGTGCTCGTGTATATGTGTGTGCTAGAGTAATTAAGAATAGTAAACATTGAATAAATCGGCCATAATGACTTGGGGATGATTAGACAAGGAATGGAAAGGTCACTGGGGGTTGATGCATCTGTCTCATTATCTGCTTTATTTTTTGTATACTCTTTTCTCCTTCATTAGGCTTTCTCTCTCCAGTTGTTTTTCTCTCTTGCTCCTTTTTTTGTTGCTTTTTTAGCTCTTTTTATCTTCTTTCTCTCCTTCCCAGTTTCTCTATCTTATACAGTACCTTTCTCTCTTGTTTTGTCTTTCTGCAGGTATTGCTCTTTTTATATATTTAAGCCTCATTCTCCCTGTTTCACTGTGGGAACCACGCATGCAGAGATCATCTGTTCATTAACTCACAAAGACAAGGCAGCTGGAACCAAAAAACTCTAATTTGAACACAGAACAAAGGACAGATTTCTACCGGTCTTTTCTCATGTGTCTTGGCCCAAGCAAGTCTTTTCTTAATATCGAATTCCTTCAGCTGTTTCTTGACCATAAAAGCCCAATTCACCCAATCTACTCTGAACAGTTGATGTTGAGATGCTTTGGTTAAAATCTGTGAAGCATTTATTTGGGCCTCAATCACAGGTGCAGTTAATCATGGATTTCTGAGGCTAGTAAATCTAATTAAATTATCCTCGGCAGCAGAGGAAACTATGAGTCTTCCTTTCCTGTAGTGGCCCTCATGAGAGACAGTGTCATCATTGCGATTGATGGTTTTTGCGATAGCTCTTGAAGAAACTGTCTTGAAGCTCTTCAAATTTTCTGAATTGACTGACTTACATGTCTTAAAGACATGATGGATTGCCATTTCTCTTTGCTTATTTGAGCTGTTCTAAACATAACCATGAGCTACTACAATACAGTCGTAATGATGGTGACCTGGTAATGCATACCAACATTACCAGGTCACAACAAAACTGATTAGCTCAAAAGCATTAAGAAGGAAAGAAATTCCACAAATTAACTTTTCATAAGGCACATCTGTTAATTGAAATTCATTCCAAGTGACTATCTCATGAAGCTGGTTGAGAAAATGCAAAGCATGGGCTAAGCTGTCAAGGCAAAGAGTGGCTACATTGAAGGATTTACAGTATGAAATGTATCATGATTTGTTTAACACTTTTTGGTTATCAGAATTTTCTGTGTTTTATGTGTATTTTCATAGTATAGATGTCTTCACTATTATTCTATTATTCCACAATGTGGAAAATTGTGAAAATAAATAAATCCCCTTGAATGAGTAGGTGTGTCCAAACTTTTGACTGGTACTGTATACTGTATCTCTTCTTCCGGTTCTCGCTCTCCATCTCTACCTGTTGCTTTCGCTTTGCTTCATTTCTGACATGCTATGGTTGCAGATTTAAAAGGCCATTTGCAAGATTTTTAATGTACTACTTGTATAAATGTCCAGAAGACATATGTAGAGAATGATTAATGCAGAGAATAATTAAGTTTCTGTTTCAAATACTTTTTTTAACAATTATTCCAAAAATATTCCCCATAAAAATGTTGTTTCCAGTCCATCTATCAGTTTTCTTTGACTTAGACTTGTGCAGTACCATCCCCCCACCCTAAACCCACTCATTATTCATGTAAACTAGTTATTATGGTCCTGGTCTTGTTTGGGAAGGGAGGAGAAGAGGAAACAAGTCGTTTTTAAAATTCAGTCTTGTTAATGTTAGGGGCCGGATTCTACACATCCCTTTAATGACTTATTGCTGTTTGTTTTGCCTCTTCAGAAACAAAAACAGACAGAGTGAGAGAGAAAGAAAGACTAAGTGTGAGAGGGAGAGATGAAGAGAGAGTGAAAGAGTGTTACAGAGAGAGAGTGATAGAGTGACAGAGTGCAGAATTGTAATTCATCTCAGTGCCAAGAGAGGTCATGTGTGTACTGTTTTCATTTACCGTCATAAGACAGCCAATTAATATCTCATTACAAACCAGTCATTGTAGCATAATGAACGTGTTGGAGGAGAGGTAAGGATTTGACCTCAAAGCTTTCGGGAGTTGAAGTGGTCTGACAACATGTTGGTGTCTTTTCATTAAGCCAGTGTAGTGTGTGTATTTATAGAACAACATGTACAATGCTAAGAGTGGGTTAAGGTTCAAATGGAAACATCACTGTGTGTATATATTTCATGAAAATTAAATCGCGCCCTATTCTCTATATAGTATACATTTTCTTGTTGAGGCCCTGATCAAGTGGAAGTACTCACTATGTTTCCATTATATGGGACATTGGGTGCCAGGTCTGGTGATAGAGGTGATGTCAGGTCTATATTGTAAGGATATGTTATCAGGATATTATGCTTCGTAAGGTAATGAGGGAGGCTTGGATAAATAATGGATGTTCTCTATTCACATCAAGTCAGGAAATGAACTGTAATGGTCTAAGTTGTCTTTGTGACAGAACTCCATCCCAGAGATTAACAACTGAGGATGGAGCCAAGGAGAATGAGAGAAAGAGGAAGAGCAACAAAGTCTCATGGGAAGAGGGGTGGAGGGAGAAAAGGAGGGGATAGGAGGCAGGGACTGAGAATAGACAGAGAGAAATGTGTGTGTGCGTGCGTGTGTGTGTGTGTGCGTGTGTGTGTGTGAAATAAGAGATGGGCAGATGGGGTGGGAGGTGGAGAGGCACATAAAACAGGGCGAGGGGGTTAACATGATGAACAGAATACAGGCCCCTAAGGCTCTCACGGAAGCAGAAAAAAAAGTGGAGAGAGCAACGGAGAGGACTATTTAAAGAGGCAGATAGATTGAGAGACATGAGACCTGCATTACCTGATTGAATGATGTGAAAAGGAGGCACTGTCCCTTCCCAGGGCATAAAGGTAGAACCGGGCTGAGTCGAAGATATGATTAGATCTCAAGTAGGGGCTAAGGAGAAAGAAACACAGTGGCAGCGAGATGACAGCTGAGGAGTACACCAGTCATTAGATATCATATTGAGTAGAGCGGAGTGGGGCCATTACAATGGGAGGTCACACACAAACAAAATACGCACGCGAGTGTGCGCACGCACACAAACACACACATACACAAGCAAACAAACACACATAGATTGAGGCATTAGGGCGGCATATCAGTGTATCCCATCGTTAGGACAGAAGGCCACTGGTTGTTTCGTAGGAGACTAAGTGCAGACTAATGAGATCATGCTGATATGACCAGTCCTGCTCTGCTCCATCCCAACACTGAGAGACGGAGGGAGGGAGCGCGGGGATGAAGGGGGAGAGATGGAGGAGATGGAGTGAGAGGATGGACGAGATGGGAGGGGGGGTCATTATACATCACTCTGACTTCCAGATAACTCCGGAGGGGAGAGCCGGATGGGGAGGAGAGTGCTTCTAACCCATTCCATCCATATCGTACAGTACGTCAACATCACAGTAAACTCTCATTCCAAGTTTCTGTACACCGCTGTGGTTGTCAGAAGGAGAACAGGATAGGAACACGTGCAGCACCACAGACGAGGTGAGTGAGACGGTCACACAAAGAATACAGTCAAACAAAGAATCTGTATGGTCACAGGTACTTTTTTCCTACTGTGTGTTTGTGGGCCCTCCAGAAACAAGTCTGTTCACCTAAATGATTTGAACTTAGTTTCCTAAAAGAGGCTCAGGGAAATTAGGTATTAATAATAATGTTGTATTCCTAACCATTGCCTATTACCTGGGCTATTGTACATATGCTCTGCTGTCTCATTGATGTATTGATTATATACTTTATGCTGTCTGAATCCAAAACAAAAAAATATATGTTTAGAATAGATCTATACAGTATGTTCTAGGAGCATCCACTTTTGTCCAAAGTCTTGCTATTTGAGTAAACCTTAGGTGGTGCCTGGTGAAACTAAGACGTTAATACAGAAAAGCTGTAAAATGACCATATCAATATTGTAAAATGTGCTTTGGAGGAAACATGTTCCAATTTTCCACTATTCTCACCCGACGGTGAAGCTACTGAGACAAGGCAAGGCCATAATTGTGAATTTTGACATACAAAAATGGGGAGCGGAGAAAATGTGATAAAAACTGGGCAAAACATTTTTTTTACACTTAAAACAATTCAACTGAACTAGGAAAATGTAACTGTCACGTCTGTCCAGCCTCCCCTCCCGCTCCAGCGTTCAGCATCTTCGACCTTTTTGCTGCCATCGTACAAACGCCCCTTTCTGGCACTCCTGGACAGCTGACAAATGCCCTATCGTCAGCAAACTCCTGGACTTTTCCCCCATTGCCATCAAGCACACCTAGTTCCCACACTCCCAATTACCTACCTTATAAGTAGCCCTCTGTTGTCCTGGCTTATTGTTGAGTATTGCCTTTGTGTTGCGACCTAGTGTCTTACAAGCGTTTGTTTTCACCTGGGCATTGATCGTTTTCAAAGCTGATTAGTTTTGTCAAGCTACTGCATGTTACACATTTTAAGTCCTTCAGTAAAACATTTAGTCTGCATATTGTATCAGTTTCCTTTAACTTTTGGCTGAATCATAAACATAGAACTTACAACCAGATCACTACTACAACCTGATCCTGAAGAAATGATTGTGAAACTTTTCTGAGGATTTTCTTGATTGGGTTGAAACCATTGGGTTGGTCCACAGCCAGAACTCATTACTAAAGCTAGAATTATCATTATTTTCCTTAGTTATGATACTCTGATTGGTTAAAAAAGACCCAATCGCTAATTACAATGTTTTGTACAAAACCTAACTTTGTCCGCTAATTCAATAATAAAAATGTGAATATATCCATATCCTTTGTGAAACGGTAAAAATGGTAAAATCCGTTTTTTAAACGGTAAAATCCTTAGCAAACGATAAAATGCAGTCACTGATTACAGTGGTAGAACCTTTCTAATGCAGTTCAACAGACTTTGAGATCCAGATTTGAATTTGAACTTAACATTTTTGTTCCCTGATTGATTCTGTTACTGTATGCTTGGTATTACACTCCCTTACTTTCTAACCTAGATCTGTCCAATGGTGTAATCGTTGTCTGAACATTCTTTGACAAGACAAACCAGAAACGGTCAAGGAATTTCCAGAGTTACGGGGAGATAAAAAGGAGATTTATTTTTGGGCTGCATATATATCAAAGGAGCTTTAAACCATCCACCATGCTGAGAACACAGACAGATTGACGGAGGTCAGACAAATAGAATTCCATTTAAAAAGAAATCATCTAAATGATGAAAAATAAGACATGGTCAAAATGCATTAGTGATTAATACAGTGCCATCCGTAATAATTGGGAAAGCTTTTTTCTTTTTTTTTTCTTCTTTTGGCTCTTCTCCAAAGGTATGGATTTGAAATCAAACAATTAGTATTAAGTGAAATGACATATTTTTAGATTTTTTAAGTTTATGTGTACATTTTTGCAAATAAGTTTAAATTTCAAATGTATACCATTTGTAGTCCCATTTCAGGGCAGCAAAAGTAATGGGGGAGTTGGCTTGAGAAGTGTTATGGAACCAATCAGGTGTGCCATATATATACACTACCATTCAAAGGTTTGGAGTCACATAGAAACGTCCTTGTTTTCGAAAGAAAAGCATGTTTTCTGTCCATTTAAATAACATGAAATTGATCAGAAATACAGTATAGACCATTAATGTTGTAAATTACAGTTGTTGCTGGAAACAGTCAATTTTTAATGGAATGCACACACACACACACATACACACACACACACACACACACACACACATACACACACACACACACACACACACACACACACACACTAATAATGAATGTATACAATTGCATGAATAACAATAAATTGGCTGTTTACAAGCAGTAGCAGGTTTGTGTGAAAGATGGGTTGTTTGGTTTTATCTGCATATTAGGTGGGGGGTAGCAAAGGAAACAAACATTAACAGAAGCAGTGTATGTAAAGCATGTGCATGTATGTGTGTGTTGATGTGTGTGGCACTGCTCTACATGAGTTCACGTTATTTGTGAACAAGTGTGTGTGGAATGGAGTATGTATGAGTGTGGGGAAAAGTCAGCTCTATGTGCATACGTTCAATACTAGAGGGATAGTGGAAAAAAGAGACATTTACTAAGACATTTACTCAATTGACATCAATAATCTTTCATTTAGCAACCTAGTGATTAATAGCCTTAACGCTCTAGGTTAGAAACTTTGCAAAGAAAGGTTGCAGCCTTGAAACACTGATACTGTACCCAATGTAGAGAACAGTTTATGGCTTGGGTGACTGAAGTCATTTTTTATTTATTTTTCTGACAACGCCTAGAGTAGAGATTTTGGATGCCTGGGAGCTCGGTCCCAGTAATGGACTTGGCAGTTCTCACCACCCTCTGAAGTGCTTTGCTATCGAGGGCTGTGCAGGTGAAATACTACGCAGTGATGCATCCTATCCAGGTGCTCTTGGTACAGCAACTGAAACGTTTTTGCCTCCTAAGAGGGTAGAGCTCTGTGCAGGAATACAGTGGAGGAATATGACACACCTAAATGAATGAGGTCTTTAGAGGTCGTGTAATTAGTTGAATGTGATCCACTTGTGTGGCAAGTAAGGTCCTTCTCGTGATTTTAGGATAAATACATCTGTCTCTGGGAGGTCCTAGAGTTGATTGGTGCAATGCTTAACACGAACTGCATAGAAAACACAAAGGAACATTCAAAGCAAATCTGGAATAAGGTTCGTCAAAAGGCGTAGGATATAAGAACACTTGAAAGACAATGTATACCCCCCCCCCAGATCACAGTAAAGTCCATTATTAAGAAACACAAAGAACATTTCATAACTGTGAATCTGTGTATTACATGCTGTCTTCAAAAATGGAGTATCCAGGGCAGAATGGCACTAGTCATGGAGGCCAAGAGGCCTATGGCTACTCTAAATTAGTTACAGTCTTCCACAGCTGAGCTGAGAGACACTGTGTATAATACAACAATAGCCAAGGTGCTTCACAAATGTGGCCTTAATGGGCGAAGGGCTAAAAAAGAAGCTAAAATCAAATCTGCAACAGTAAGGATGTGGGAAAAGTGGAAAAAGATGCTTTGGTTTTATAGAGCATTTAGGCCTCAACACTAAGCGCTATGTTTGGCACGATCTTAAAACTGCACATCAGATGCTGAGAACAGCATCATGGTGGCAGCATTATTCTCTGCGGATGTTTGTCAGTGGCAGGCAGAGTTGGGGGGTTACATGTAACGGATTACAAAAAAACAGTAACTGTAATCAGTTACATTACCAACAAAAATATTGTAATCGGATTACAGATCATTTTGGAAAAAAAACATGATTACTTTTGGATTACTTCAATTGAAAAAGAATAGGTGCGCGAAATAATTATGACACGTTGTATGTTTGAGTTTATTATTTAATGTTATAAAAACATCGTTATTTGAACCAAAATATGCATTGCGCGCCTCAGTTGTGTGTGTGATCATCATGCGCGCAAAGGTGGACGCATAACCAGATTAGTGACGGAGGAAGCGCTAGGTTAAATTTCTCCGGTTTTGGTTGGTTGGAAGGCTGGTAAAAGAGTATAAAGAGTATATCATCGACAATATGAGCCGAGTCATATAAAATGTTATTTAGTTATCTACTCGACTCATAATTCTCAGAACAATGATAAGCAATAGGCCTACCTGGTGTTATATCTTTTTCAAGTTTCAAGGTTTATTTGTCAAATGCACCGAACAACACAGCCAGGACGAGGTGCACCGAAGAACTTTTACAGGAATTGTTTAATAGATTAGGCAACTATTTGTTAGATAGCTGTAACATGGCGCTGCCTTCAAGATAAAACATTATATGGAATTTACCACGACATTTGAGGAGAAAAGGTGTGTTGGGAAGCACCCTGCCAAAGGATGATTATTTGCATTTGACGCGGCCACATCAACTCCGTTCATACAGGTAGGCCATGTGATTCTGCTTGCTTTGCTTCTCTGAAAATTGTGTTCATTGGTTATCATTGGCTGCTGACGTCATTTACTTTAAGCCAAGAGTACAGGTTTATAATCACACTTTATTTCTTTCATTTGCGTTTTGAAAATCCATCATTGCTGGCCATAATAATCGCAGGTTACGTTCGCGCGGGTAAATCTTATTTCTATGCGGGTGTTCACGATTGCAAACGTGCATTCGCGTGCCGGGTGTTACTGCAACATTTTGACAATGTTGGTTGTGGAGCAAATCTTCAGACTACTGCAGATTTAGTTTATGCGCGAGAAGCTACGGATATCTTAAAACAATATCAATACCCTTTTCGAGTAATTGCCATTTATTGTTCAACAATGTTTTGAAGCAATTAAAACATGAATAAAACACAAATAACAGAACAGGCTTAAGCATCATTAGATTTTGGTTTATGTTCAGATAAAAAGTCAGATTCTGGAAGATAGGTTTATTTGATTAATTGGAATGACTGAATATCTAACAGACCTTTAGCTTGTAATGTAGAGATGTAGCCCAATCATATTGAAGTAAAAAGCAATGGTTTAGAAACCCATTTCCAAAGACACTGTAGCCTACACAACCCATAAGGTAAAATGCGAATTCCGTTTTTGGCCAGCTATGTAAACTCTAACATTGATTGATCCCGCAAAAGGTGTTCAGTTTGTTATAGGCTATTCCTATTTGTTTTCCAATGCCTCTTAATATGAAAGTAATCTAAAAGTAATTCAAAGTAATCCGATTACGTTACTGAGTTTGAGTAATCAAAAAGTAACGTTACTGATTACAAATGTAGACAGGTAATTTGTAACTGTAACAGATTACATTTAAAAAGTAACCCTGGTGGCAGGAACTGGGAGACAGGTGAGGATTTGGAAAAGGAGTGAAACAGAGCAAAACACAGTGTGCTTTTTCTTTTGATTTTTGACATTTTATATCATGCTTTGACATAAGTAATGGTCAACTACAAGCAGTAAGAAAATGAAAATAAAGCCAGAAAAATAGGGGAAGCTGGTGTTTAAAACAGCAACATATGTATGCTTAATGCTTGCATGTATCATGGCTAAATTGGTGTTTAGGCCTAAAACATTTTTTTTCTATCTGTTGAATGCCGAACTTTGACTTCATCAAGAAGGTCTTACCCAGAGAAACTTACAGTATTGAGTGCATATATTTTCATTCTGACCCCCTATGGGAATCACAACCAACAATACTAGCGTTGCCAGTGCCATACTCTACCAAATCAGCATTGCTGTCAGGAGTGGGTCCATAAAAATGTGTTTCAGTGAGATGGCACTTGGCACATCTTGGCCAATTGGCGCTTATCTTCTGCCTTGACAAAATGTTTGTTCTCATTAAATCACAAGCCTTACTTGTGGATTAACTGCCTGTTTTCAAGCGAATTCAAAAATGTTTATGCGGCAGGCAAGCAGTACTGTTAAATCAGGGTGTATCCTAAATTTTACCAATTATTGTAATAAGTAATGGAGACACAGACACATGTTTTACAACCCTGAGGAACCTTAAGGCAGGATCAATGTCTGCAGGATTTGCTGAAAGCAACATTAAGACAGTAACATTATAACACACACGAGAACAAGTTGAGTACGCACAGCTAAATATGCATGTGCTTTACAATGGCCAGTGTGCATCTCACACGCACACCATCCCGTATCTCAAAGCCAGTGTTTTTACTGCTGTTGCATTTTAAAATGTTATGTTGTAAAATCCTCAAACTTCTCTCGCGTGTGTAGGAGAGTTGCTCACTAATTACAGCAGCAGGCCCCATTGAAATAGGCACCCAGAGAAGGGCACACATTTTCATTGAAGGAATCACTTCACTGTTGGAGCACATCACGGTTTAAAAAAGAGGACGATTTGAGTGACGTGACAATGTAGAATGTTCTTCTTCTATGCGGGCACATTTACGTTTTTAGACACAAAACTAACTAGAACACACATGTCCATCTTTAACAGGCCCTTGGGCTGCTGTCCATTCCCTCATTTTAATATTTATTAAAACATATTTTTGCGTCAACTTTGATCAGCAAACCAAACTGAAGAATTGTCCAGCCCATCTGGCATTTGATGGAATTGCCAGATGGCCAATCGGCCAACATATACTCTCTACTTCTATGAGCAACATAACATTTTAGGCCCTTTAAGTAGATGTTGTATGATAAATAGAACAAAACGTTTTTACTGCAGGTAATTAAAACCTGCTTTCAAATTGGATATGGACTCTCTCCCAACATCTCCCGACCTTTGACCGTGCCCGTGACAATGCTGCAGTGTTGAGCCGTTGCCTTGACACGTTCTCTGACAACGAAGGTCATTGGAGGATTATCATGTAGTGTAGATGATTAAAGTAGTGTATATAACTGAAATTTTATTGTTAGCTTTTGGTATTTATTAACTTTCAAAGAATCATAAAACAATAAAATGTAAATTTAGGTGATATCAATCCAATTACTGTAAAATGATGTTGTACCCAATTAGGTATACATTTGTCTCATTATACAGTGCAGTTGTCTGTTTATGCATGTGTAATCCTCTCAGCAGCACCAGTAACACTTTAAACATTTGCAGTTTGCTTGTTTTCTCTCTACAATGCAGAATGAGAGGTAGCAAGGTTAGAATTTGTTATGCGTAGAGAGGCTTTTTCTAGAGGTGAGTAAGACGTATTTATTCCATGCTGTCACACACAGACACAAACTCACACACATGCACAGACACACACACACACACACACACACACACACACATATACATACAGTGGCTCTCAAAAATATTCACCGCCCTTAGACTTTTCCGGAAAAAAAAATATTACAACATTTTCTGTTTTGTATTTGTAACTCATTTACAACAATTTGGAGATTTTATTTTTCACTTTGACATCTTTTGTGTTGACCAATGGCAGAACCCCTAACGAAAAGCTTTTAGATTTTAGAACAAAGTACAGTAAATATGGGGAAAAGTCCAAGTTGGGTGTATACATTTGAGAGCCATTGTAACAAACAAAGAGATTAATGTTTCAGCAGGCAGTTCTGAAAGAAACATAGAAGAGTGTAAAAATAATATAAAAGCAATACAGTTCTGGATTTTTGCCTTTCTACCTTTGCTGTTATTTTCAATGCATATCGTGAAGAGATATTTTGTTTTAGGTTGAAAGAGATTGGAGGATACTCAGCTAAAGCTTCACTAATGGCTCTTTTCCTTTGCATGGTACCGGCCTAACTGGCTCATCTCTACTCGCCTCGCCTTGATTTTACCAGGAGAGCTTTTCCACCGCTATGTACCGGAACGACTCGGATGGTACCCTATACCCGCCCATAGTGACATCACAGGAAAACTGCCGTGACGCCACCATCAATGTGACACACACGGAAACAACTATGGAGGTTATCGTACAACTACACCTGATACCGGCGAAAAGCATTTGCCGACTAACGTAAGCCCTGCAATGAACAGAAAAATCTATTGAATTAACTCCATCAATTTTCTTTTAAATTGACAAGCTTTGAATGTAAAGTGGCAAATCAAAAGTAAACAAAATCTGGATAACATGGTCACAGACCCTTTTTGAAAAACAGTGAAAAAGTACAAGAATTATCTCCCTGCATAAAAGTTGACATACAGTAACTGAGCAATGTTCTGTTATATTTAAGTGTATACACTTAACAACTCAACTCCAGTACATTTAAAACAACCTACATAACCCCTTCATCCCGATTAAAAGGTATAAATAATTGCATTATTAATTGCCGGCTATAATACCACGCGGACTGACTCAAGAGTATCCTACTCTACACAAGGCAGCATTTACCCATAGTAGCGAGGAAGCATGCGTGAGTAGTAACTTGGTTTACATTGCAGACTGTAAAAATGGTTAGAAAGCTTGGTAGGCTGCTTCTGTTTGACTTGACATTAAAAATAACTCATTTTAAATCTTGGTGCTGAGTTAGTGTCTAACTGCTTTGAAGGCATGACTATAGGGCAAACCCCGAATATGTAGATCTATATTTGTTGGAACATCCAAAACTCACTATTGAAATCATGGAACACTCTTTTAGGTCTCCCATTTAGAATAAGACCATCCCCAAGTTTGTGTGATGGATGGTTGATATTTGAGAGTGGATACTACTTTGACCAGTGCAATGTATGCCAGTTAGCCTATAGAAAAACCCAGAGGAAAAAGACGAGGTCTTTTTGTCCTAATGAATAGGCTACAAAATGATGCGTCTTTGCGTGTCTCACAGGGGTTGTGATGGGGATAATGGGTTGATTTCAACGCCAGTGATTCAAATCGAGAGGAGTTTTGGGAAAATACGATAGCTTAAATTACGAGTCTGGTCCTATGCACTGGCACTGAAATTAACCCATTTCAGTGCAAGGACTCCTGGGACAGAACCGCAAAAGACGCGCCATTCTCGTCTCATAAAACCATTCTCTGACACTGGACGGCTAACAGCAGAACAGCTTGTTTTGTTTTGCTACACGCTGGGTTTACGCCGGTTTTTGCAAGATGTCCCATGTCACAGTGATTGACGAGTCAGTCTTGTCCAATCAAAAGTGTTCCATGTTTTCTCGTCACCTTTTGGTATCGCCTCAGCTCACTTGGAACCTCGACGGAGCAGGTACTAAAAAACGTATCTGGTACCAGGTACTATCCTAACCTTTGCCCAATGGAAAAGAAGAAAAGGTGGGTTGAGGAGAGCCAAGTCGAGCTGGTACAGAGTGGTGGAAAAGCTCCCAAAGCGAGTAGAATCGAGGCGAGGCGAGTTGAGCCAGTACCATGCAGTTGAAAAGAGCCATAAGATGGTGTCCTGATCCTGCTTCTATGAGTGAAATATGAGAGTAGAGATCACCATGAGGACTGGACATAAGATGACAAAAGAAAGAGAAAAAAAGACACAAAGAGAATAAAAACCCCCGTTATTCTTCTTTGTGCATTTACACATAAAGAGAATTTGACTTGTCGTGAAACTACTTCTATGCAATACCATAACATTTCTACAGTACACAATGATCAAAGTATGAGTAAACATTTTCTTTTCTATACTCAATCCTAACTGCATGGTTTGCTCAAAAGCAGAAGGGTATACAGTTGGTGTGTTACCAATGCCCATACTTCCAAAAGCTTTTTTCCCACAGTTGGAATATTAGCTTGACCCATGTGGACGTCCTTCCCCCGCTGACACAGTGACGTGCTGTCTCAGGGAGATCCTTTGAAGTTTACGAAGGACGGAGTAGGGTGTGTTTTAATTCCAGCACTGGCTGGGTGTGATAAGGGTGATTGTGTCCTGTCTTGCTTCAAATGAATCCAGGTAGACGTGCATTTGGGATTGTAGTCAGCCACCTGCCAGGCACTGGAGATTGGCCTGGTGAGCAGATGGGACGTGGTCCCTACAAGGGAGATGAGCCGAGTTTTGAGTGTGATATATTGCAACTATTTAGTTAGTAGTTAACTGTTTTGGGTGGCTTGATGTGGTGCATCTAGTTTTGTTAGTCTCAGTGGGACAAATGGCTTACAGCTGAGCGCTACAGCACAGGGACATATTTAGGTTGTACTTTCCACTTGCCAGAAGATACAATTTGTAAGTGTGTGACCAGGTTGGGATGATCCTGAGCAATGGTCTTTCCTGCACATTGAATCGTTTTTGCGATTAAGTCAAAATAACTAATCTTACTCAGGTGAACTAAATTTGAAAAATGTGTTGACCTGACAAATCATATTAAGCTGAGGTGACTTCAACTTAATCAAAGGTTATTAATTTATAAAATCAAGTAAGATTACTGTTGGATTGACTAAAAATGTGAAGTTATGATAATTACAAGCCATTGTCTTAACTTATTAAGTCAAGTTGAATAAGTTGTTGTTCTCTCAACTTTCCATTCAGATCCAAGAATTTAAATCACTTGTAGAAAGATAACAGTTGTGCTAGCTCAGTTCAAGCTCAAGTTATATAAATAAAATTCATGAATTCTTTACAAAAACGAATCCTCACTCCACCGATGCATCCCATCCATTTGTATATATTTTATCACAGAAATTGGTGCGCATATTTATTTTTGTTCCTGGTACCTCCAAAATGCATTTATATTCTGTTAGAGAAGCAGGAGCTACAGCAACTGCACATTGAAGAGCCAGTACCACTGTGTCTTTCTACCTCTCGCGCTCTTTCTCAGAATTAAAAGTGTGTGGACAGAGGCTGAATGTTGTTACTAAGACACTATGTAGAAATGCCTAAGGCTGGTTTAAATGGATCCTAACCTAAGTGAGACACATTCATGATCAGTTTTTTTTGATGAGAAAGACCTGCTGATCTACGCTGCCACTGTTGAGTTTTATCAATAACCTTTATTTGACTCTGTCCAGAAGGAGCTGAGAACCAAATTCGCTTCTCAGGATTACCTAGCCATGTTTTCTGTGGCTCTGCCTGTGAGAGAACTTGAACAGGGCATATATACTCAAAGACTCTCAGAGTAGAAGGGTTGGTCAAGGATCAGATCCACACCTCCATATACTGTAATGCTATTCATTATTATTTGAAAGGCAAGTCAGATCCTTGATCAGCACTTCTACTCTGATAGCTTTGTGAATTCTGGCCCTCTTCACCAGCCTCTCGCTCTCTATCAACCACACTTGCTGTCTCAACCTTTGAATGCTGGGCTATGACAACCAATGCACATTTTCTTGAGCTGCTGTGTTGCTCCCTTCATAATCATTGTTGACTTTATACAATACTGGTAACCTATGAATGTCTGAAGCTTTTGAAGAATATACAGAAATTACACCAGCTGCCTCCATGACACATCCCCCCTCGGCCTGGTCTCATACTACAGGAGGTTTGCACGGGGCTTCACAAATGTTGCCTCTCCCCTGACCAGCCTCTTGTCAAGGACCAGGCCATCACATGGACATTGAAGAGCCAGGAGGCCTCTAACACCCTCCAAAGCGTACTGGTTGGGGCTTCCTTTCTCGTCCACCCGGAGAGGGAGAGAGGGGTGGCGTACTTCAGCAAGGCATTCAAAAAACACAATACCGAAACCATGTCACCCGGCAGGAGCTCTGGTGTCATCCATCGGACGCTTCAATTTCTACCGTTGCGTGCCCTGCCCTTCACTGTACAGACTGGCCACACCCGGACTGCATTGGGGAGCGCAACTGGACTCAGGGGAAGACGTGTCATTGTATTCGGAAATCTGTGACAGTCAAATTCATATTTTATGCTACATTAGGGTGCATGTAAAAACATATATGCATTAATGGACTCCCATCTATTAAAACCGAAAATGAGGCATTCTGGTAATGCATTTACTGTAATGACTTATATCGCCTGATTCGCAGGATTCTGTTGAACACAGTAAAAAAACAAATGGTGCGGCTTTTGATTTGTGTGGAGACAGTCAGATTACAAACATACCCACCCCCCCCCCG
>JACXGI010004774.1:11114-24810 GCA_016801175.1 Esox masquinongy | reverse complement strand
TCTCAAACCCCTCTTTATCCCTTTCAACCCCTTTTTCTCTCTTTCCGACCTCCCTTCCTCTTTTTCCATTATTCATCCCCTTTTAAAATGCTGATTATGCTGCTCAAGTACCCCTCCTCTCCTTCATCGCTACGTCCCTCCATGGTGCCAATGTGGACACGGTAATGACATTCGGATTATCACTCTGCAAATGAGAAATGACATGTGTGTGTAAGGCTGTGCCAAGGAAGAATAGAATAGAGCAGCAAGAGGCTTTTCAACATGAAATGGAGAGAAGGGTTGGAGGGAGGGATGGAGGGATGGAGGGAGGTCTTAGCGATGACAAGATGTTCCAAAAAGGGGAAACATTTGATGACACCCTAAAGATGAAATGAAATGACCCTTTAGGATTTAATTGACCCGGTTCAAGGTTTCGATTAGAGTGGCGACAATGCAGGAAAGAGTCTTTTATGTCGTCAAACAATTATATTGCTATCAAAGAGCTCCATTGCAATTGAGAATATGTTCTATTTCCCTTAAAAGATGGGATGTATTGCCGTTATCTTCTCTTATGTGATGCTGAATTTGTTTGTGCCAAAAATCAAAATTATTCTGGTTTTACTACTGGGTATGTCTGTGTGCACATACATCTGTGTGAGTAGCAGACAGCTGCTTACCTCCTTGAAAAGCCTTATATGTTTGTATGTTCTGCCTGAGTCCATACACTATATAAAGAGCCTTTTAAGGAAACGATAGGCAGTCCCTTCTCACCTGCAGATAAGACCGGGTTCTGTTGACATGCACACACAAAAAAAGATGTCTGAAAATTTGTTCAGCTTTTCATCTGTAAATGAAAAATCCCTCAAGCTTCGTATCCTATCTATGAATGTCAAGACCAGCAGAAAATCTTAATGAAAAATAAATGTTGATTTAAGTCTGCTGCAGTGAACTACATTATGGGTCCAATGGCAAACATCTGTAAATTCAAAATAGTTTTTTCCTGTTAACATTTTTGGAATCTACAACAAGGACTGCTCTGAACGAGTTGGATGTGCAGGTATAAGGATGTCACACTGGTATCTTATGAAAAGCACTACCAAGCACAGAGAAACAAACATTAATGCAGCAGAAATATCAATGAAAGATAAACCTGGAGAGGGACACAGCTGATTAGACTGAAATTATAGGGAGGGAGTGTCTGCCATGATGCTTCTACTCATGTAGTAGTCAGATCCCGTAACTCTTTGTACTGTAAAGCCCATCTACCGCCTTTAGGCATCAGCGGTAAATTGGTTTCAGATGTGAACACAACCTGTTGAGGGGTCCTCCCATAGAATATGTATTTTATTTTTTTGCAATTTTCGGGTAATTTTCTGCATATGCTAACACGTTATTATACACATCGTTATTAGAAAAGTAAATAATATAAAATAGTCACCACACTTGTGAAGCTATAGTGAAAAAGTGAAAGAAACACCTTACTGAACATTCTATGCACTAGCAGATTTCTATTTGTCTCATCCGATGCTGTGGTTTTTTAATTGTCTATAATGTTATCATTTGTCGATATCAACTCATTACTGAAGTGGTATTATATTACGGAAAATTATATATAGAGTGGTCCATTCTCAGTCTTTTGTTTGCTTGAAAATCAGAGCTTTGAATATTGCAAAGCATTGAAGTTGTCCAAAGTCATTTGAATATTAATAAAAGGGATTCAGAGTAAAATCATTGGGATGCAAAGCCTTTTTAGTAAAAAAAAAAAATGTATACCATTCTTTGTAAAATGTTGAGTAAGTTGTGTAGATTATTTAAGGTAAACGCTGCAATCTGGGATTGGTGTATCATCAAAACATCAGCCATGTTTTGCTAAAAAGCTTTTGGGATGTGGAGGGGAATGTAACCCATCTCAAATGCATAGAGAGCATTTTTAATGCTGACAATCAATGGCATAGTGTGGATAAACACACGTTTTATGTTTCAAATATTTTCATTTCACAGAAAAACAAAGTGGTCATCACAGGGGAGATTACAAACATTGCAAGTAAGTGCACTTCTTAACTTTTTAACAGGGAATAAAGAATACGATTTAAACAGAAGAGGTAGCAGAGCAACAAACAGAAATACAACCAGACACAGAAAAAAAGATAATATCAAGACAAAAAGAAGAAAGTACCTACAGTTCCCCTATGTTTTATTTCACAAATTCCCTTCAACTACTTCAATGCTGCTATAGGTAGGCATATTTTGTGACACACCGCTTAATCTGTGACCAACAGTAAGAGACCAGGCTTTGTCTGTCAAAGTTGGAATTCAGTTGGTCCAGGTGCTTTGTAGTCCAAAAGGTGGTTATGTAAGTATGAGAGAGAGAAATCACAAAGAAAAGGAGAATCTATTAAACACATTTAGCTACTGAGTTCCTGATTGCAAAAAAAAATTCCCCCAGGCATATCAGACATGCATAATACTGCAAAGTCAGCTTCATGGATTGAACCTCGGTCATTCAGTCGCAAACCTGGTATTGTTATCATGCTAGACACCGCAGCCATATTGATCAGGGGCTTTGTCTAAGTTACAGTATATATAAATATACAGTATATACACTGTAGACTTCTTTTCTCAGAAGAATAGACTGACGAGTTTCAGAAGAAACTTCTTTGTTTCTGGCCATTTTGAATCTTTAATCAAACCCACAATTGCTGATGCTCCTGATTCTCAACTAGTATAAAGAAGGCCAGTTTTAGTTTTCAGCTGTGCCAACATAATTGCAAAAGGGTATTATAATGATCAATTAGCCATTTAAAATGATTCACTTCAGTTAGCAAACACCTAGTGCCACTGAAACACAGGGGTGATGGTTGCTGATAATGGACCTCTGTATGCCTATGTAGATATTCCATTAACAATCAGCCATTTTTTTTTTCAAAAACAAGGACATGTTAAGTGACCCAAACTTTTGAATGGTAGTGTAAAACATATATATATATAAAAAAAAGATATATATATATATATATATATATATATATATATGATTTTGTTTTTGCTTGTTGACAAGGAGCTTTCGCAACGCAGGCAACCAGGTAGACAATCTCTTCATGCTTTCTATATATTCAGTATCAGTCCCATTGTACTTTATTTTTATTGGCCTGATGTCACAGACAATGTGAGCATCTATCTGGCAGGATGTCATAGAAAATGTGACCATCTATCACTAAGACAACACTCTATCTTCTTTTAATGTATGTGTATACTTCAAATGTTCACAATAAATAAAAAATACCACTGCTTTATTTCAGATTTACACAATTGCAAAAGAATGAATTCCCCCATTGTCTCTGATGGAATTACTTTAGTATGGATTTGCTTTTGCATGCCGTAGGCAGGCCGGTTATTATAGAGTCAAGGGTAAACATACTGTGAGTCAGTGATTCGAAGATCAGTCCACTCGGTTTATGATCAGCGTTGTGGACAGTTATGACATTGCATGTCTAAAAACAACAAGCTGCAAGCTGATACATCACAGATGGGTTGAGGCAGCAATAATAAATAGTTGCATTACTTTTCTCAACTTAAACCTGATACTGGTTAACAGTGGCAATACAGCTAGCTAGAGTTACTACTAAACAACGCCTATTGTTAACATGAAATAAAGTTACTAAAATAGCAAACACTAGCCCAAATAATTAACTGACTAGCAAGCTTAAATGGCCATGTTGACATACTGTACAGTACAGTACCTCTGTTTTGACATTTTTGTTTCCTCATTTGCCTTTCTTTTGTTCCTCCCCAGAGCACCTGACATCTTGGCTGATTTTTTCACAATGTAATTGTATGTGACTGTAATGAATTGAACTAGCAATGGTCTTGCATTGCAATGCTGGCTGCCGAGTAGATCAAATAGATCATGCTGCAGGCAACGTTGTCACTCGTATCTTTCATTGGAAGCGGCTGGCAGCTGAACTCTACAACAGTGCCTAAAATAATGTGATGCTGCACATGATAGGTCATGTTGCAGTGACATCCTGTTTACCGCGGATCATTCATTGCATGTTTGACAAATGTATACAATTCATTGCATATTGACTGTTAATGATGGACAATGCTTTGTAGAAAAAACAAATCCTCATTTTCCCTCTCCGTGCTAGCATTCTGCAATATGGGTACCATTATGTCTTGGCATGCATGATAAAATGTCTCATTTGGTAGTTGACCTTATTTAACACCTGTAGTGCTAAGATTCTAAATGGATGTCGAAACTTAAAAGTTGACTGCTACTTTGTCAACTTGGAACACAAACAAGCGTGACATATTGGATGGCTTTGGTTCTGAGTTTCCTTTTTGCGAGGCTCGGAGCCGGGCTTATAAGCATCTTGCACGCATGGGCACAGTTCAATTGTTAAATTAGGCAGCTGACCAAATTACACAATGTTACTTCTGTGTTTCAGACATTATGCCTGCGATAATGCCTGTGTAATGTCTCCAGCATTAACACTCGGGGTGCCTATGAGATGTAATTGTCAGATCAGTACTTAGATCCCTGGCTACTGTAATTGGGCCTATTATGAGTGCAAGCTTGACTGGGGGGTGAATAATGATGCAATTGGCATAGTGAAAAAGATGGGGAGATAAAGTCATAAAAGACGGTTAGAGCGATTCTTGGTTGGGAGGATCAGAGCATCGTTCATGTTTGATGGCATCAGCAGGGGATGCTATTGCTAAGCTGAAGGTTTTTGGAGGTGAAGTTATTTCAAGCTATTTCCTTTCCGTTCCCATATGGTGGTATTGCATTGTTCAAGAAGACACTGCAAGTCTTAGCCTGGTGTGGTCCAGTGTTCTACGCCCCTTACTCCAGCGCACATGCACGACTACACGCCCTCTGTCTGAATCCATGAAGAAAAACAATAACATAAAACATCCCCAAAATATCTGAAGTTAGTATCTGAAGTTAGTATCTGAAGTTAGTATCTGAAGTTAGTATCTGAAGTTAGTATCTGAAGTTGATATCTGAAGTTGATATCTGAAGTTGATATCTGAAGTTGATATCTGAAGTTGATATCTGAAGTTGATATCTGAAGTTGATATCTGAAGTTAGTATCTGAAGTTAGTATCTGAAGTTAGTATCTGAAGTTGATATCTGAAGTTAGTATCTGAAGTTAGTATCTGAAGTTAGTAACCGAAGCTACTTTCTGAGGTATGTCTTTGTCTCTCCTTCAGTGAATGGAGCATCATTGTTATGTCTGTGTGTAGCTATAGTTACATCTCTCTACCTCAGCTCTGCAACAACTCACTGGTTTCTTCTGAGATCAGATGTCACTGGCAATAATACCATATGGCATTCCTGTGTTCCGCATTCTGCGTTCTGTGTTCCGTCATTAGTTCCGGAACCCCAGGAGTCACTCCCAGTGTCTTCATTAATCCTAACGCCGATGTGACAGAGAACTTCTGCCACCAATGTAGTGTTCTGTGGCCCAGGCCTGCTGACTCTAGCACAGTGCCTACTGGGACACTACTCTGCACTCAAATCAGCCCTAGATAGTAGCACAGCAGGAAGGATGGGCCATTTGGTTTACGGAGCATTTCATTTTTCTGCGTTGGAAACTCAAGAGTTCTTGCTGCAAAAATCTATGTCACAAAATAGGTAAATGATTGATGTCCTACAGTAAAAAAAATGTTTATGTTCATTCCCCGTGTGACTGAATACCAATTATTCAGAATGAAGGAAAGAGACGATAAAAAGTGTTCATAAGAAGCACTACTCGGAATAATCCCACAACACAAATGTAATTCTGAAATGCACTTGCATACTGTTTATGGACTTTTGTATGGTATGCAGCGATTTAAATATGTTTCTTTCTCTAAGTCACGTGGGGGTGTGTGACAGTGATGAGGAATAGAGGGTGTTACAATTGATTCAAGTCCAGCAAATAAGAACAACTTTGAATATCGATCAATATCCTGAGGTCATCTCCAAAATCATTCCTGTTCTTGAAATAGGTGAACAAAAAGTCTGTAAAGTTTTTTAGCTGTGCTATCATTTTTTAACATGTGGAGTATATTTTTTGCTGCTTTAATGATTAGGGAATCAACTAAAATGACCTAATTCCCAAATTACAAATTACATTTTCAGGAAGTATTGGTACACTTGAGTTCAGTCTTTTATCCACCCTTCTCTTGCAAGAATAATAGTACCAAGCCTATGTTTAGGGACCGTGATGCCTGTCTTTTCATTTCTATGGCTTACAATTGATAATTTGTTTAATCATAATTTCTGTCTGGTCTAAATGTTTGAAGTAAAAGACCCTGGAATACCCTGTTTCCTTTCTTAAAATTAGCATATCCAGAGCTGGTTTACAGAACACAGAAAACATCCTCTCCACTGCTGCCAAAGTCAGACAGAGATGCAGATAACTCAGATTGTATTTGATTAATCTAATAATCATGCTTTTGTGAATAGGACCTTATTCATATACTGTGGTTGTTTTGGGGCTTTGCTATTGTTGCATTGTTGTTAGTATTGATGGTTTGTATGTGAGGGAGGAACAAAGAAAGATTACCACCACATTTCTTTCTCTGTTGAATTTGTTTTTCTTTCACTAAACAGAGGGAAAATCGAACAGAAATAAGGAGACCGAGAGGAAGAGAGAGACAGAACTCCCAGGTGGCGCGGCCGTCTATGTTGCTATTTCGTTTTACCAACCTGCCCGCCTAGGCTGGCACCTTGACTTAGTGCTAGCTGACATATGGCTGGCAAGCCCCAAGGGCAATGCAAATGTGCCAGCTTTGTCTGGAGAGGGGAGAGGCGTCGTCAGCTGGGATCTCCTGGTGTCATCACACTTCAGGGACTTCCTCAGGCGGCGCAGGCACCTGCGGAGCTAAATGAGGTCATCAGGTAAGTGAGCGTGGCCTCACGTGCTAATCCACATGACGTCCTAGTTGGAAAAGCAATGTGTAAAAAAACACAATGGCTTGGTGTGGATGCCTAGCAGCAAGGCTTGCAATAATATTCAACTCACATGAGTGCGCTGAGAGTTAATGAAACAGAGCCTTTTATCATGTATTCGTTGCTGTCAAATGACTTAACGCGATTCGCATAATCTGCTGTTAAACGCAATTAATCAACATTTGTTAATGTGTTAAAACAATGTTTAAAAAGCATTACATTATGCTAAAGACAGTTTGTGTTTTTCAAAGTCGGTCCATTAGAACAGGATGTCATGGCCCTTAAATTGCGGCCCTGAAATAACTGACAGTTTCTATTTGTGGTCAATGAAAAATCTAAGTAGACGGTTGCTGGTCTCTGATCCCTGAGTTCTACCATCTCCTACCATTGTGTTCTTCATCAAGGCACCAAGTACAATAACAGCTATGTTAGGCTACTATATAAAACACATATCAGCCCCTCTATCTGGAGAGCTGCTGGGTGTGGAGGAACTTCGTCAAAGCCTAAATTACACCTAAGCTTTTCAAGGCATTGTCCTGTAGCTAATGTTTCAACTACAATGCAAAGTAGAGTGGAGCTCAGATGGGGCCCGGAACAACGTAGCTCTTCTGATGGATGGTTTGCCACCTTTGGTAGATGTAACATTACAACCAAATACCCGTCTTTATTACATTATTCACACGTGTATTGAATGAAGGAACAAGTGCATAAGATAAACTAATAGAATATTGTCTGAAAGCGTTTTTTTGTCTGAAAGGTAGGCGAGGTGAATAGATACTGTATATTTACATAAACATAAATCAGGGGAGATTAGTGATATACTGTATGCACATCGTGGAAGTTATTTGTCAATCCCCTATTAGAATATTATTCTGTTGAAAACACCACTGGCGATGACTTATCTGAGGCTTGCAAAATAATAACATAATGATAACATACCAAGCTACAAGCTGGGTGTAGAATCTAGTTAGTCTGTCGTCTATCTGTCATACAGGCCTACCCCTTATTTGCAGACACAGCTTCTCCGTTGAAGAGGGTCAGAGGGGGGGCACCGACGGGCTTCTCGTCTGTGGGGTTTTCTCGACAGGGATGGGGGATGAAAGTAAAGATATTCTGACATTCTGGAATGATTTATTATCATGCCGCCCCTTCCTGCAGCTATTATAATTAGTTTATTAGAATTGTCTATTGTTAATCTATTACTACATCTTGATTTTATTTTGAAACATCTTAGCAATGAAGCTAATTGAAATAGCAATTTTATAGAGAGCAAGAGAGACAAATCAAACTTCAACTCCCATTTCTTTCACGTGAGATACCGCAATGTGCAAACACAGCAGCTAGATGTGTGACCTGTTGCCATGACAAAAAAGTAGACCTAACCAATCTCTTAATTTGTTTTCTATTGCTTGCCATTTGTATTTTAACAATTAGCTAATTGATGGAAAGTTGTACATAATAGTACCTAATGAAAAAGAAATATCTTTATCCATTTGAAACTGTATGCATAATGTTTACTTATGATTTAAAATATTGTTTTCCCCACTTGTTGTTTATTGCATGTATTTTACCTTTTTTATTTTCCACTTGCCTTGGTAAAATAAACAAATGCTTCCCATGCCAATAAGGCCCTTTAAATTGAATTGAGAGACAGCCAGATATTGAGATGCTCTGCAACTACCTCCTCCATAATAGATAGTCTGGATGCCAACTAGACAATTATTTATCAATCATTCATGTAAACTTGCCCTACAACAGTCTCAACAGAGTTGTTATTAACCACTCTAAATGTGGTCAGAGAGAGAATTTGTATCGGTCTGGTCTGTAGTGAGAGATACGCGTCTCTCTCCCTCTGTTTGATCTGTAGCGTGTTTGGCTGGTCAGTGAAAACTTTCCTAGGAAGACAATAGTGAAACTCATCTGACTCAATCATAGATACTGTCTGAGAGAGTTGAAATGTCTGACCTCTTTTCCTGAAGAATGGGTGGACACTCAAGAAGGAAAAGGTGTGCTTAGAATTGGACGATGTTTACGTAGTCGCAAAGGGTACAAGGGAAATGGTGGACGTTATAGCTAACCCATGATCCAGCTGATTGTTTGCGGTAGTTGTGTTCTTTGAGTCTTTCTTTGTCTTTCTATCTTTGTCTCTCTTTGTCCCACCTCCTGTAAAATATTGTTGTTGGTTAACTTACCTGTAGGATTTTCTAATTTTAGAAATTTATTTTCACTGGACAACAGTCATGTTTCCCTGACAACACTTGCACACATCAGGTATACCATTGGAACAGGTGTTTTATTTAAACTTGCGGTTAGTCTGAAAGGTAACTATGTGAATGAGTGTACATCTGCATGTTCTGCTACTGTATGTGTGTCTCTCTCACACACAAACACACACACAAACACACACATCAAACAAACACACACATCAAACACATACATTTTTGTGACAGTATGGATTTATAACTAATTGATATGTGCCTTTATCCACCTGGACAGAGAGCTGACAAGAAAGATAGAGACAAACGTTGCTGTAACAAAGTTGCTCTCTCTTTCTCTTGTCAGCACGACAGTTCGTCGGAGATAAGCATATTCATTTGACTGAGGGCATTTTGTCTTCCTTTTGGCTCAGAGGCAGATAGAGAGGTGGTCCAACCTGACGTGGCACATTTCGGCTTTTGCATTGAGGCACACATCAGCAGTTCATCTTGATAACTGAGAAAGGCCAATGTCAACGGATTTCAGGAGATAACCTTTCGTGAATATAATTTCATACTTGGAAAATCAGGAGTGAGTGGTAGAGTGGTGTGGGGGGAGTGAATCTCATGTGCCAATATCATTTATACAAGTGCTGTCCTGACCTCTGTACTGGGAGAGATGATTGACTTATGCTGCTGCAGTGAAAGCAGAAAAAGAGATACCAAGTCTTTAAAGGTATATATTTAGGGCACCTAAAACAGAAAAGAAACGAAAAAGCGAATCACATCAAAGAAGGTTTTATTTTTTTCACAAAATATGCTGTATCTGCAAATATAGCACACACCTAATGAAAACCGATCTGTAATGAGGAGCAACATACTTAAAAGATTATTGTAATGTAACATATATTTAATTGAAGAATGAGCGGGCAGAGATCAGACAGATACCTATATGCAGAAGATTAGGGTGCCCTAAAAAGAATAGAAATGAGCAACACATTTCAAAGCATCCCTGTCATCGGAAGATGTTTTCGTGTGCTCCGATGTAAAGTAGTAGAATGATTCATCGATGGGGATCATAACCCACCAGCAGAACCTTTGGAACACTGATGCAAAATGGAACTCTCTCCAGCCAATGACAGCCCTGGAGTGGAAAAACAGCTGATCTCCATGGTTACAAAGAGGAAGGGCATAGCACTCTACCCCCTCTCTACACTCTTTCACCGTCCTGTTCTTTCATGGTTAAAGCCTGTCCATTGTCAGGGTTCCTTCCTGAAGATCCAGAGGATAAGAGGGTGCAGTCTGAAAAACAGAGAGGAGAGGAGGCCTACAGTCTCCAGGAATAGGTGAGTGTGGTTGTTCTCTCTAGATCATGGAGTTTAATGGCCTGGCTGAGGCAGGGCTTTGTTTGTTTCAGGCTCTTTAAACTGCAGGGGAGCTCCAGTGTTATTCAGGCAGAACTAATGAAATATTGCTCTTCGTATCCTGGTCCCAGAGAGCCCATGTGCAACAGGTCAAACCGTTTCAGAGCTGGGTTGGAAAGAATACCTGCAAACCCTGTAGCTCTTCACATCTATAGTTCTAAACCCTGTAGCTCTCTTTTCATCTATAGTTCTAAACCCTGTAGCTCTTTTTACATCTGTAGTTCTAAACCCTGTAGCTCTCTTTACATCTATAGTTCTAAACACTGTAGCTCTTTTTGCATCTATAGTTCTAAACCCTGCAGCTCTATTTACATCTATAGTTCTTAACACTGTACCTCTCTTTACATCGATAGTTCTAAACCCTGTAGATCTTTTTACGTCTATATTTCTAAACCCTGTATCTCTTTTTACATCTATTTTTCTAAACCCTGTAGCTCTCTTTACATCTATAGTTCTAAACCCTGTAGCTCTTTTTACATCTATAGTTCTAAACCCTGTAGTTCTCTTTACATCTATAGTTCTAAACCCTGTAGCTCTATTTACATCTATAGTTCTAAACTCTGTAGCTCTATTTACATCTATAGTTCTAAACTCTGTAGCTCTATTTACATCTATAGTTCTAAACCATGTACTGTACTGTAGCTCTTCAAATCTACAGGTCTAAACCCTGTAGCTCTCCACATTTACAGTGCTAAATTGGTAGCTCTTCACCTCTATAGTCCTAACTTAGATTTGAGGTCAATTCCATTTAAATTCCAGTAAATTGCAGGAGTACACTGGTATTCAAATTATAATTCCCTTTATGTTTTTCAGTTTGACAATGAAATGGAATACACCTCAATATTGGCTTGCATCTCTCCATGATCAGAACTGCCTCAAAGTTTAAGAGCTTTTGTTTATCTGAATAATCAGATTTGTAGTGATGAATTTGTCTGAAATTATAATAAGAACCTGCAGGAACGAATGAACGGGGGTGGAAGTGTTTATTTAGGAAGATGGGCCAAACCAAATAACCATTAATCACCAGCTAGCATCTCTGCGTGAACATATGGGATCTTTTTTTCTGCATTGTTATATGTATTCTGAGGAAGGAAAAGAGAGGAGTGGAGGAGAGCAGGAGGACAGGAAGGAAAAGAAGGATAAGTGGATGCATTAAGATGGAAGAGTTGAGATGCACAGTAATGGTTTGAGAAGAAGGCAGTCTCCTCAATTTGGATGTATTTTTTAAACCCATCCAAATAGACTAAACGCCGAGGGATAAACTCAGTGACATTGCTGTGCTATCCATAGAGGTCACTCATCAGGGAAAAACTGTTCTGTGTTTGCTCCACTTACAAGTGGCTTTACTGAGACAGGTTGTCATGGTTTCTGGGGCTTTCTCCAGTCAACTGCCCACTGCTCTCACCCTGGTATGCATTTTGAATCTTGGTGACTTGGCAAGGGAGAAGTCACATCACAAACCATACATACACGCAAAGTTGAGAGTGTGCCTGTGACACTGACTGGAAATACATAACTGTCATGGGGAGGTAAGCTTTAAATCAGAGATATAGTAAATAGAGACCAGTTATATTCCTTAGGTAATTCAAGGTCTGAGTGCTGAGTGTGTCATCTAAAAAAAAAAACTAAGGTTGGGGATCTCTCTCACATAGACAAGTGTACAGTGGATATAAAAAGTCTACACACCCCTGTTAAAATGCCAGGTTTTTGTGATGTAAAAGAATGAGACAAAGATAAATCATGTCAGAACTTTTTCCACTCTTAGTGTGACCTATAATGTGAACAATTCAATTGAAAAACAAACTGAAATCTTCAAGGGGGAAAAATGAAAAATAAAAACCTTACAATAAACTGGTAGCATAAGTGTACACCCACTTATAACTGGGGATGTAGCTGTGTTCAGAATTAACCAATCACATTCAAACTCATGTTAAATAGAAGTCATTACACACCTGCCATCATTTAAAGTGACTCTGATTAATCACAAATAAAGTTCAGCTGTTCTAGGATTTTCCTGACATTTTCTTAGTTGCATCTCAGAGCAAAAGCCATGGTCCGCAGAGAGCTTCCAAAGCATCAGAGGGATCTCATTGTTGAAAGATATCAGTCAAGAGAAGGGTACAAAGAATTTCCAAAGCAATAGATATACCATGGAACACAGTGAAGACAGTCATCAGCAAGTGGAGAAAATATGGCACAACAGAGACATTACCAAGAACTGGACGTCCCTCCAAAATTGATGAAAAGACGAGAAGAAAACTGGTCAGGGAGGCTTCCAAGGGGCCTACAGCAACATTAAACGAACTGCAGGAATTACTGGCAAGTACTGGCTGTGTGCTACATGTGACAACAATCTCCCGTATTGTTCATATGAATGGGCTATGGGGTAGGGTGGCAAGACGGAAGCCTTTTCTTACAAAGAAAAATATCCAAGCCCGGTTGAAGTTTGCAAAAACAAACATCAAGTCCCCAAAAAAGCATATGGGAAAATGTGTTATGGTCTGATGAAACCAAGGTTGAACTTTTTGGCCATAATTCCAAAAGGTATGTTTGGTGCAAAAAAAACACTGCACATCACCCAAAGAACACCATACCCACATTGAAGCATGGTGGTGGCAGCATCATGCATAGGGGCTGTTTTTCTTCAGCTAGAACTGGGGCCTTATTATCAACAGTTCCAAATACCAGGCAATTTTGGCACAGAACCTTCAGGCGTCCGTTAGAAAGCTGAAGATGAAAAGGAAGTTCACCTTTCAGCATGACAATGACCCAAAGCACACATCCAAATCCACAATAGCATGGCTTCACCAGAAGAAGATTAACGTTTTGGAATGGCCCAGCCAGAGCCCAGATCTGAATCCAATTGAACATTTGTGGGGTGATCTGAAGAGGGCTGTGCACAGGAGATGTCCTCACAATCTGACGGATTTGGAGCGCTTTTGCAAGGAAGAGTGGTTACATATTGCCACGTCAAGATGTGCCATGCTAATAGACTCCTACCCAAAAAGACTGAGTGCTGTAATAAAATCAAAAGGTGCTTCAACAAAGTATTAGTTTAAGGGTGTGCACACTTATGCAACCAGGTTATTGTGAGTTTTTTATTTTTCCCCCTCAAAGATTTCAGTTTGTTTTTCAATTGAATTGTTCACGTTATAGGT
>JACXGI010004774.1:0-11014 GCA_016801175.1 Esox masquinongy | reverse complement strand
GCATGATTTATCTTTGTCTCATTCTTTTACATCACAAGAACCTGGCATTTTAACAGGGGTGTGTAGACTTTTTATATCCTGTGTGTGTGTGTGTGTGTGTGTGTGTGTGTGTGTGTGTGTGTGTGTGTGTGTGTGTGTGTGTGTGTGTGTGTGTGTGTGTGTGTGTGTGTGTGTGTGTGTGTGTGTGTGTGTGTGTGTGGGTTAGGGTAAGGCATTAGCAGGTACGTTTAGGGTTAGGTTTATTTTGTGGCTTAAGGTTATGTTTTCGGGTGAAGTTTAGGTTAGTGTTAATATTATTATTATTTTATGGGTAACCAACTTTGATGTCGCCCTTTCGATAGCTAGGTTAGATGTGTGTCTGTGCGTGTGTTTGTACAGTTAAATAGCTAATATTGATCTGCCACTGGCCAGGAAAGGGGGTATGCACTGTACACCTCTCCTACTTTTTGTTTGCCTCCACATCAGCAGGTCATTTCTGAGTCGCTCTGAGCAAACAAACATACGCTGATAAATACACACACACAATTATGCCGTATAATCACTGATGAGCCAAAACATTATAACCACCTTCCTAATATGCTGATAGTGCCACCAAACCAGCGCAGACCCGCCGAGGCATGGACTCTACAAAACCCCTGAAGGTGTCCTGTGGTATCTGGAACCAAGACATTAGCAGCAGATTCTTCAAGTCCTGTACAGTAAGTTGTGAGGTGGAGCCACCGTGGATTGGACTTGTTGGTCCAGCACATCGCACAGATGCTCAATGGCAGAGGTGGAAAAAGTACAAAGTAAAAGTACTCAGCTGTGTTCACCAGTTTTGGGAAGTTCCTATGTTAGAGCAAAATGACCTGAGAAACAGAGTTTATAACTAACCAGTGACATTCATTGGAAATGTAGTCTTCCTTTTGATTTAATTGATCACTGGTTAGTTTTGAACTCCCTTTACCTGGTTACTTAGATTGCAATTAGATACTTCCCTAAAGTGGCGAACACAGCTGAACCCATTTGAGTACTTATAATTTGTACTTTTTCCACCTCTGCTCAATGGGAGCTCATTCTCGAACAATGTGGAAGGTGTGGTAGGATGCATTTCCCGCAGAGAGACGCCACAGCCATCAGGAAATACCCTTGCCATGAGGGGGTGTACCTGGTCTGCAACGATGATAAGGTAGGCAGCACGTGTCAAATTCACGTCCACATGAATGCCTGGACCCAGTGTTTCCCAGCAGAACATTGCCCAGAGCATCACACTCCCCCCACCAGCTTGTCGTCTTCCCACAGTGCATCCTGGTGCAATCACTTCCCCAGGTAAACAGTGCAAACGTACACAGCCGTTCACGTGATGTTAAAGAAAATGGGAGTCATCGTACCTAGCGACTTTCTTCCACTGCTCCAAGGTCCAACTCCGACGCTCATGTGCCCATTGTAGACGCTTTTTATGGTGGACAGGGGTCATCATGGGTACGATGCATTGTGTGTTGCGACACATTCCACCCTTAACCACCATTAACATTATCTGTGACTTGTGCCAACAGTAGACCTTCTGTCAGTTTAGACCAGATGGGATAGCCTTCATTGCCCTCGCACATCGATGAGCCTTGGGCACTGAGCACCCTGTCGCCGGTGTGTGGTTTGTCCCTCCTTGGACAATTGTTGGTAGGTACTCACCACTGCTGACCAGGAGTACCCTACAAGCTCTGTCGTTTCAGAGATGCTCTGACCCAGTCATCTGGCCATAACAATTTGGCCCTTGACAACACATTGACAACGAGAGCTGATTGTTCGCTTACCATCTAATCTAGCCAGTACCCAGACCTTGACATGTGCCCTTCTTAGGAGATTGGAGATTGACGTTATTTGCTTCTCCTGTGAGTGGTCATAATGTTTTGGCTCGTCAGTGTACATACAAAGATACAGCATTATACACACACCCCAGTGCATGCGCTCACTATACACACATACAATTCAGCAAACACAGCAGTCTCCTCAAAAATGGATGTAGAAAAAGTCAAGAACAAATTATTATTCTTTTTATTCAACTTTTATTCTACCAGGTTGAGTTGAGTATTAGAATGTATTTTATGAGAGAAACCCAAAGTAGCAGCAAATGTTTACTGTGATGACAGAAAAGTATTCAAATTAAAGCACATAATATAAAGTGTGTGTGGGGGGGGTAGTAATCGAAAATGACTGCCTTGGCTTGTCAAACTTGGATGGCTCCTTATGGCTCCTTATGGTGGCTTGGGCACTTGTGAGCGCAATCATTTTATAAGGCCAGAGAATGCATTAATTCCAACTTCCTGGTTGGGAAAGCAGCATGATAAGATAACAGCATCAGATGTGATTTCAAAGTTGCATCTCCACATCGAGTGTCTGGTAGTTGATGCAACGTGGGGCTTTAATCACAAATTGGATATAAAAAATAGGGAGAAAACCTAAGAACCTGTCTGTCCTTTAACATGTCTGTGTTGGATAGAAACTGTCTGCCTTAAATCAAACCTGTTATAGTTAGAACCTGTCTGAGAAAGAACTTGTTTGTCTTAAGGACAGTGTCTGTCTTAAAACTTGTAATAGAACCTATCTTTCTTAAAAGTTTTCTGTCTTAGACAGAACTGGCGTTAAATAGAACCTGTGTTAGATAGAAGACACGATCAAACAATGACAATCAAGACTCCTGAACTCATCAGTAAACAATGCTGATCTTCAGAGAAGATTTCCATTTGAAGTGCCTCATTATCAATATGTCTCATTTTCTCTCATCTCCTTAAGTTTCTTTCACCATTCCAAAAGTGTCTCCAAAAAGTGTTTGGCAACCTAAATATGAACCTAAATGAGGCATTTTCTGAATAGATAAATTATTATGTCTGCTCTCAGAAATAATCCCATGGACACAGGAAGATTTTTTGTTTGTTTCCACATACAGTATATTTACATATGTGAAATAATATGTATTATAATGTGTAATGGTAATAAAGTGTGCCGTCTATAATTATAAGATGCCTGTCTGCTGGTGATATTGGAGCGATTTCAGCATTTGAATTATTCATTAGTCAAACGCACTTTAAACAAAGAGTGGCTGTGTGACCAGAGTTCCACATTACACACAGTCTTATTTTGCATTAAATTAAAACGACATGGCGATTCAACTGTTAGTAGCTTAGAATCGTTGTCTCAGTCGAGTTGAAAATGACCATGCTATAAAATGTTACGCTTTTGAAGTCCCTTTTTCAAGTGGGTGATAATGGGACATCAGAAGATCGGGACGGGTCCGTTCTGTTAGGAAAGTCATTTATTAACAGATATACAACCACACACACACACAAACGCACACCTGCATGCAAACGCGCAAGCACACTCACACATGGCCATTAATCTCCTCATTATGACTGCAGAGCTAGGGGTTGAGGTTTGGGATTAAAATATATAAAAAGTGTAAAACAAGTGCCAAGCATTGGGATTGAACCTGTATCCCTCAGAGGCATGGCTCATATTTCAAGCCCTTCATCTATCCCAATCTTCATTGCAGTAGCAAGCTGAAGGCTATTAGAATGGTAATAGGCAGTCACCCTAGTTGACGATATTAAAGGCAACTCCTGAAGTCCTTGGAATACCGGATGAAATTACAATCCTGCAGTGGATCTGGTGTGGAAAGCCTGGTTTTGGGTCTACATGGGTAAAAATAAAACCTGCTTACTGACAGACACAGAGACATACAAACCTATACACAAACACACACTCATATTTGCTTCAGTACAAGGTTGTGTGCAGTAATAATACAAGATAAATGCATTGTTCTTCTTAACTGGGATTTTGGGCTTCATGTCCAATAACACCAGTCTGGCTACAGAAAAGAGCCAAGACAGTCTGCATCACAAATCGCACCCTATTCCGTGTCAGATCCGTTACTTTTGACCAGACCCCAGTTGACCAACTACATAGTAAACTAAATATGATTAAAGACATGTGCCATTTGGGATGCATCTTGAGACTCGAGATCTGGAATATCCAATTCCTTCTAGTACTTTCTCAGCAGACGGGCTTGGTTAGTTTTTGGATTGCATAGATACAGTCTCACCAACATAAAGAATCCTACACTCCAACTCTATCTCAGAAAGATGTTCTCTCTCTGACACACACACACACACACAGAAAACCAAAAGGGTGGAAGAGGTGGAAGATGGAAGTGCTGAGCAAAAATGAGAAAGCAATTGGCAACAAAAAAGTGAAAGAAGTGATTTTTATCAACTTGTAGGGTATTAAAGTATTTTGGTAGATTTTTATTGTGGACTTCTTCAGTAGAGGAATGAACACGGTGTGTAGACGGGATTTCTTTAGTAAGCTGAAAATAATAAATATTTTAAGATCCAAAAAAATTAACTCACAGATACAAATCCTGCGTGAGATGTTTATCCCAGAAAAGATTGTCCCAGTTTCTCTCATCTGCTATTTAGTTTCTAAATAGTGCATATTGAATGCATGCATTACATTATGCATTCAATAAATATTCTGATATGCGAGTGCGTGAATGGTCGTTTTCACATTTTCATAGAATTTAGTACGTTTGTCCTCATCTCATTTGACCGCAGAAACAGAATCCAAATCCAAATGCGAAGCTTTGAATCCAGTGTTGTGTCACAGTACCTCCCCCCAAGGTGCGGAACAGCCATGACCTGGTGGAGAGTTGCTCCTCCAGAGGCCGGTCGAAGAATCCCTCTGGTGGCCACCGATCCTCTGGGTTTGGAGGCCAAAGTGTGCCTCCATCCTCCTCCCTCCTCTGGTCCCTAGTCTGCAGGGACTCGTCTAAGAGGCCCCACGAGTTTGGAGACGGGAGCACCTCATCATAATCCTCCGACACCTATTTGCACTCCCACTCCCTCGGCTGCAGGGGTCTTCCTCCTGCCTGCGTTAGCCCCCCCCCCCCCAGGATCGCCACTGGGCATGGCCCAGGGTTTGTTGCTTGGCTGGCCATATGGCTGGTGGCGAAATGGGTTCTCCTCCTTGGACTCTGAATCTGGCCATCCGAGGGGTTCCCCTACCGTCCAGTTTCAGTGGATCATTCTATCACAGTCGAAGCAGGGCAGGACACGAGGTGCAGAGCTAGTGTAGGGAAACATCCTCTTAATTGTACAAAAACAACAAAAGGAGGGGCAACCCGCAAACTAAGGCACAAGCACAACAGGCACCAACAATGATCCACAAACTAAGGCAAACAACCGCAACTTAAATAGCGTACCCAATTAGAGGCAACGCAGGGCAGCTGCCTCTAATTGGGGACAATTAAAAACAGCAGCGCAGAGATGCCTAGAGGCACCTTTAAATCAGTTTAAACAAAGACTAAAGGCGTGGTTTCAGCATATAACAATCTGTCTTTTAATCAGAGGACAGTGTTGGTTGGCTTTTAATTGGGATTGTAAGCGACAGATGTGTCTTTGAATTTGAGGGAAATGTATGGGGACACACATAACATACACACATCACATATACACACACAACATGCACACACACGGTCATGTTCTCTGTCTCTTCGACTTCACGTCTTGACAGTGTCAGTTGCTTGAGATTCCAGGCATTGCGTCCGGTGATGTCTGGTGCTTCGACTCAGTCGAGTGTCAGTCGCTCCGATGCGGCTTGTCAGACATGTTCTACCCACAATGCACCCCAACACAATCCACCATTCATCTCACCAATCTCATGGGGCCGCACAGAGACAAAGACAGCCATGACACTCTCCCCTCTTTCTTTCTCTCCCCCACTGTCTCTCTACTCCTTTATGTATGGCTCTCTCTCCCCTCTCTTTCACTCTATCTCTCTATCCACACTGTTCTTTTTTACTGTCTGTCTCTTTCCATCAACACCGATGCTCATCCCTCCCACTGTCAAGTCATTCTGCATTGGAGTGTGAACATCAGAACTATGTCAATGACAAGAAGAATATCTAATGTTTGCCAACGGTCATCCTCTGGATATCAACCTTCTGGAAAGTACATAAAACTCAGAAACTCTGACTTTTTAATAATAGCTTCAATTTTTTTTAAATGTTCATTTTAAGCACATTTTATTTTGTCCATTATCATACTGTATTTTGGCATATGGTTTTTGAGATAGTCCATTCCCCTTGATTTCTTTTTCACCCTCATCCTACCAACATATTTAACATACAATGACTACCATTTGGGGTCCCTGGGGACCCCAAAAATAAACTACTATAATAAACAACCATCATAGCAATATGTTAACTTATTTCTTCTTAAAACATTATTAATTATACAATTAATGTTATCTGAAGAAAAGATGACAGATTATTGTTTTAGGTTAATTTGCATATAGTTTAAAACAAAAATATATACTTTTTTAAATACAAATAGCAGCTTTTGTACCAAGTACAATCCACATTAGTGCTTAAAGCTTACTTAAAGTACTTGAGCGTATTTACCAGCCTTTGATTCTGGTATCATTTAGTCTAGTACATTTTGACCCCAATATAAAATAATTGAAATTTGATTAGATTAGATTCAACTTTAGTGTCAGTGAACGTGTACAAGTACAGTTCAACGAAATGCAGTTAGTATCTAACCAAAGTGCAAATAGAAGAGTGCAAAAAATTGTGAAACAATTAAGACCAATGTATGTTAGATGTATAAATGTGCAATGAAGGCAAATGCAAGTACAAATGGCTATTCTAAATGTGCAATGAAGGCAAACTGAAGGTGCAAGGTGACACATGTAACTGAAATAGCAGCAATGAGGTTCCCGAGGTTGACGTACATGTACCAACTGAAAACGTCCTTATCAGACTTTGCAAAGCCATTTCAGAGTCCAGTAGTACAAAGAGAGTAATGCAACAAGGTCCCTGAAAGGCAGTACTAAGCGCTGGGTGGGTGGGTATGGTTAGTGCTGGGTCACAGAGTTCAGCAGGGTTACAGTAGCTGGAAAGAAACTGTTCCTGAGCCTGCTGGCGTGGGAACGAAGAGACCTGTACCGCCAGCCTGATGGTAGGAAATCTGTGTCTGCTGTATCTGTGTCTGTCTCCTTCGCAATGACTGACAGAGTGCCCCTACCCCCCACCCCTGATAGTTTGTGATACATTAAATTATGACCTATGGGAAACATAAAAACATTTATTAAAACTGCATCAGCGGAATTGGGTGCTTTTGACTGGGGTCCCCTTGAACCCCAAGGCATTTGTATTTTTAAAAAGCACTTATTAAAACAGAAACTGAAAACAATGATAAGAAGTCATTAGGAACAAATTGATTGACAAAGTCATGAAAAATTGGAATGATAGAATAAAGCACCTGTGAGATATGACAAAAAGTACACCTCTGGGGTCCGTGGGTACCCCAGTCGATTTTCCAGACTCGATAGTTTCAGAGTGTACTGTAATGAGTACTAAGTTTACCTGTTTGTATAATATGTCCTGGTAATAAATGTCCAGACTGATCTGGAAACAAAGTACTCCCTTTCCTGTATTCTCCTGGATAGTCATCTGATGAAGAGTCCTGGAGCAAGGACATTTTTTGGGAATATGTACTGTATGTCTCTCTGTTGGGCACCTGATACCCTTTTAGTTCAATCTGGGATAAAGTGTGTTTAAATTCACTTTGGCACTTGCATTGTCCCAGCGTCCTTTCACCTCAATGCTAAACTTCTTGTCAAAAGGAAAGCCAGAGATTCCTCCTTTCTGACCTCCAATGGGTTCCAAGAATGGAGATGAGGAGGGAGGACCTATGGTGTATGAAATGGAGCTCCTTTCTTTTCATTGTCCTGTGATGTTGTGTTTCATTTCATCCAATCTGATACACCTGTTGAGACCGGGAAAAACACAGTCACACTTGGATAGTTCAGATCACTTTTCATTAGGACTGGAGGGGAAGCTGTAAAAACGGAGTTGAGTTGTGGCATGTCACGTCTTCCCACTGGTGGTTCCCTGATGCGTTGTGACTTAACAGAGAGAGACTGGGACTAGAATAGGGAGAAGCTGGTGCTAGAGTGGACCAGCTGGGATTAGAGTAGTGAGGGGCTGGCACTGGAATACAGTAAGGCTCTGAACAACAGAAAAAGAGACATTGGGACTAGAACAGAGAGAGACTGGGGCTATAAAAGAGAGAGATTGGGACTAAAACAGAGATTGACTGGGGCTGGAACATTGAGAGATTGAAACTAGAACATAGAGAGACTAGGGCTGGAAAAGAAGGGGATTAGGACAAAAAACAGACAGAAGCTGGGGCTAGAACAGACAGAGACTGTTGCAATTGTCTGAATGCAGATATTGCTAAGGATGTCTGGATGTCTAAAAAACTTTCAGCATGCGTAATGACATTATACAATGTCAGACAATGAGGCTGGGGTAAGAACAGAAACCGTGATAATATTCTGTTCACCCACTGGGGGAGAGAGTGCATCTCAATGGTCTTTATAGTGAGTTCCTCTCCTCATCTCCTCCAGTTCATTCAATTCATTCTAAATTCAGTTCAATGCGTTAATTGTTTCCTTAGGGGAAATGAAGATCCTGTTTCGACCTTCTTCAATACACAGTTGAAACCAGTTTGATAGAAGTTACAACAAGCTATATTGAAAAACCCACGATAGCTCTGTCAAAGCTGTAGTACTATGACATGTCACTTTACAGGGGCCTGGGGAGGAAGAAGAGGAAACAGCATCCACCATGAAGCTCGCATCTGTCTCCCTCCTCAGCTGACTGCATCACTATTGACGTGAGATGCAATTAAGATTGAAAGAATACTCATGCAATTACCTCCTCAATGGGGCGTCTATTAACCCTCTTTGTCTATCTCACACACGTGCACAATGAATGCGTTCACACACTTGCAGGCCCACACAAGCATACACAAATACACACACACGCAAGAAGCAGGCCAGGGGAGATGATGCTGGAGGCAGGGCTGTCGCCAGGAATCCTGGGCCCCCTGAAATATAAATGCCTGGGCCCCCTCAATTAAAGGCAACACTGACATTAATACGATCAGGGGGCCCTCCCAAGCCATGGGCCCCGTGAGTCATACCCACCTTAAAATGCCAGGTTTTTGTGATGTAAAAGAATGAGACAAAGATAAATCATGTCAGAACTTTTTCCACTTTTAATGTGACCTATAATGTGAACAATTCAATTGAAAAACAAACTGAAATCTTTGAGGGGGAAAATGAAAAATAAAAACCTTACAATAACCTGGTTGCATAAGTGTGCACACCCTCTTATAACTGGGGATGTGGCTGTGTTCAGAATTAACCAATCACATTCAAACTCATGTTAAATAGAAGTCATTATACACCTGCCATCATTTAAAGTGACTCTGATTAATCACAAATAAAGTTCAGCTCTTGTAGTAGGATTTTCCTGACATTTTCTAAGTTGCATCTCAGAGCAAAAGCCATGGTCCGCAGAGAGCTTTCAAAGCATCAGAGGGATCTCATTGTTGAAAGATATCAGTCAGGAGAAGGGTACAAAAGAATTTCCAAAGCATTAGATATACCATGGAACACAGTGAAGACAGTCATCATCAAGTGGAGAAAATATGGCACAACAGAGACATTACCAAGAACTGGATGTCCCTCCAAAATTGATGAAAAGACGAGAAGAAAACTGATCAGGTAGGCTTCCAAGATAGGCCTCTTGGAAGCCTACCTGATCAGTTTTCTTCTCGTCTTTTCAGCAACATTAAAGGAACTGCAGGAATTTCTGGCAAGTACTGGCTGTGTGCTACATGTGACAACAATCTCCTGTATTCTTCATATGAATGGGCTATGGGGTAGGGTGGCAAGACGGAAGCCTTTTCTTACAAAGAAAAACATCCAAGCCCGGCTGAAGTTTGCAAAAACAAATATCAAGTCCCGCAAAAGCACGTGGGAAAATGTGTTATGGTCTGATGAAACCAAGGTTTAACTTTTTCACCATAATTCCAAAAGGTATGTTTGGCACAAAAACAACACTGCACATCACCCAAAGAACACCATACCCACAGTGAAGCGTGGTGGTAGCAGCATCATGCATTGGGGCTGTTTTTCTTCAGCTGGAACCGGGGCCTTAGTCAGGGTGGAGGGAATTATGAACAGTTCCAAATACCAGGCAATTTTGGCACAAAACCTTCAGGCATCCGTTAGAAAGCTGAAGATGAAGTTCACCTTTCAGCACGACAACAAACCAGAGCACACATCCAAATCCACTAAAGCATGGCTTCACAAGAAGAAGATTAACGTTTTGTAATGGCCCAGCCAGAGCCCAGACCTGAATCCAATTGAACATCTGTGGGGTGATCTAAAGAAGGCTGTGCACAGGAGATGTCCTCGCAATCTGATGGATTTGGAGCGCTTTTGCAAAGAAGAGTGGGCAAATATTGCCACATCAAGATGTGCCCTGCTAATAGACAACTACCCAAAAAGACTGAGTGCTGTAATAAAATCAAAGGGTGCTTCAACAAAGTATTAGTTTAAGGGTGTGCACACTTATGCAACCAGGTTATTGTGAGTTTTTTATTTTTCCCCCTCAAAGATTTCAGTTTGTTTTTCAATTGAATTGTTCACGTTATAGGTCACATTAAAGGTGGAAAAAGTTCTGACATCATTTATCGTTGTCTCATTCTTTTACATCACAAGAACCTGGCATTTTAACAGGGGTGTGTAGACTTTTTATAACCACTGTATTATCCTGCTGTCTGAACATATTACCTTACTGTTGAACATATTACCCTGTTGTTGGACATATTACCCCACTGCCTGGACATATTACCCTGCTGTTGGATATATTACCCTACTTTTGGACATATTACCCTGCTGTTGGACATATTACCCTGCTGTCTGGACATATTACCCTGCTATTGGACATATTACCCTGCTGTCTGGACATATTACCCTGCTGTTGGACATATTACCCTACTGTTGGACATATTACCCTGCTGTTGGACATATCACCCTGCTATTGAACATATTACCCTGCTGTCTGGAAATATTACCCTGCTGTTGGACATATTGCCCTGCTGTTGGACACATTACCCTGCTG